>QLPD01003276.1:0-21301 GCA_003314085.1 Hymenopellis raphanipes
AAAAATCGTCGTACGCATGTTCGATATCTGGTCTTTAAACTTCCGGGGGTCAAACGACGGCGCGAACCGCATCTCATAAGCCAACAACAACTTGGCAATAACGAGATGCAGCTCTTGGATCGCAAACGGCTTCGCCAAGCAGCTAAACGCACCTACACGGACATCAGCCAGCGTCCATCTCCTCGGAAATGGACTGAATACTCGCCAAAGGAGAAGCACATTAAAGCTTTCGTCTTGGTCTCAGGACCCAGTCCATTGGGCTGCCACCTGTCAGGCAAGAACTCCATCGGAGAAGGGTAGTAATTCTCCGGACTGACTTGCATGGCGTAAAGCGGGATACCCTATAGCATCGCATCAGAAGGAACGTAAAGCCTGGGCAGCGAACGTACGACGATAGTATCCTCTGGAACGAATTTTCCAGCAATAACACATCCGCCTTTCGGAACGACGCGAGGCATGCCACCGAACGGCGTTCCGAGACGTAAACTTTCGAATACAACGCTAGACAAGTACGGCAGTTCTTGCAAGCCTTTGAAATCGCTAATGTCTTCCGGCCCATAGAAGTGCGCCGTAAGCTCGTGCATGAGCTTGTCGTACACCGTCGGGTTATTTAGGATATGGAATAGCATGAACGTAATCGTTCCAGCAGTCGTATCAGAGCCTAACAGAATGTCAGACAGACATATTGTACTACGTGCCATTTGACTCACCGGCCGCGATGGCCAAAGTCGAATCCAAGTTGAGTTCAGTGTCGGATAGACGTGGTCCGCCATGTTCACCGAGCTAAACATAATTAAACTGCCAGCGTTAACGAGAATATCCAGGTAGCCCACCAGATGAGATGCGAGGTCGTCGCCCTGGAACTTGTTCTTGCGAACGTCCATGAGCTTCGAGGCGATGATATCCAACTTTCTCAGTTCCTTCGCGGCCGGCAGGTTGTACAAAAGATCAAACAGAGATGGAACTTCCCCGAAACTTGCAGATGAAGGTCAATACGAGACCCTGTCGAACAGCGTAAATAGAACGTACATTTCGAACGCTGCAGTGCCATTCTGGACACTCTCCACTATGTTATCGGGATCTCCCTCGTCCATCATTTCCTAATGTTCCGTCTATCAGAGAAGCCTCAGCAGCGATGGCTAGAAACGTACAATACGGTTTGACTGTCCAAATGTCATCTCTCCCTACAGCCAAATATCAGGATAGAATATTGCAAAACCACTACACGAACCATGAGATCGAAACTCCAGTGGCGAATCATTTCAGTCATATCCAGGAGACCGCTGGCATCGCGTCGCTTGTCCATCACTTGCAACATCTGTCGAGTACGCTTGTCAACCACTTTCATCAGATGGTCGAGTCTATACATTGCGTGAGCCCATACACCAACTGACGAGAGGAGTCATCTCACGAGACGCCTGTAAATGCTGCTGCCCAGATTCGACGACGGACGTTGTGCTCCTCCCTCGACTGGAAAAAGAACAATCCACCATGAGGAGCGCGTCCTTGGCGATAGGCATCGCTCTTGTCCATACTCTGAGCGGTCGCATAAATGGGTTGGAATGCATCCTGCGACGTGATCGACAAGGTGTTGGGCCCTGCGTTGAATAACACCTCGGTAAAATAAAACGACCCAAAAGAGAACAAATACCTGTTCGAACAAAGTTGCCATACTCATCGTGCAGTTCTTTCATGTCCATGAACCGCTTGCCCGCCCACACCGAATGAAGGAGCTTCAATGATGTGACCTTGTTCATTATCGGGCCTCGGAATGCCCACAGAGGATGAAGAGGAGAAAGTCGATACAGGACGGCGACCCAGATGATCGTTGTGAGATATGCGGTGAGCGCGGCCGTGGAATTGGTGAGAGCAGTCCATAGCCCTACGCCCGAGGAAACAAAGGTTGCAAAGACGGCTACCCACGCTGCGCCTAAAGATGCGACCGCGATGTCTCCTCTGTATGAGATCCGCAGAAGAACGGTGGTCGTGAGCTACGTGATTCCGTGAGAAGAGGCAAGAAAGCAGCTTTAATGAAAAGAACATACGAATCCGGCGCCGCAAGACACCTTCAACACGTCAGAAAAACTAGCAGTGTCAATAGTAATCGTCATCTTAGAAAACGAACAAAGACACTTACTTCTTTTCCAAAGTCGTACATGCGCTTTTAAACAACGCGTCCGGAGAGTAGTAGGCGCTCACTGGCGTCTTAACCTGATCTGCATTCTAGCCCTTCCCTTCAAACACGACAATCCTCCAAAGATGAGGCGAAGAGGAATACATATCGCTAGTCCAGACTCTCCATTATAACGCGCCCAGCCTGGAACGCGATTTGCGGCTATGAAATGTATTGTGAACGAAAATCCTGGTAGGCACAGCGCTGCATCCATTGAATGAGAATCTGTATTCCATCTGCGGGAGCAAGGCAGCCTAATATCAAACGCGACGTTGCCCGGATCCTACGAGGGAAAAGTTGCAATGCAAGTCAGTGATACATAATTTAATACAAGGAAATTGACACCTACTAGTAAACACGCGCGAGATGGCAGTCGAAGGAAACCGAGTACAATCCGTAGATGCCCGTTGCCCGACTTTATCGCCGCGGCGAGAACTCTATTTCGATTGAATTACGCTCTTCTGGTACTGAGCCTGTAGTGATTTGACAAGTGTCCAAGAAAGAAAAGAGGCAGAGTACTGTATCAATGTGATGGTTGATTTTCAAGTTGCGGTACTCGGCCCGAAGTCTCCGAGCCAAGTTCACTGCCAGTGGGGCATCTGCTCCTGGAAACTCCATAACAAAATCACCTCTCAAAGCCACCACGCAAGATCCAAGTTTACACTTTCTCGCTTCTCAAACTTCCATTGATGATAAGTACTTATGCTGTATGCCTTGTTCACTTAAGATATCCTCAAGCCTGCCAACTGACTCTCAACCAATCCTCTTCCCCATTGAAATCGGTGAAGCACCGTTGAACCTGAAGGGTACCAGTTTCAAAGCCAGTGTATATTGAGCTCTATAACGAACTCACCCATGTTGTAAGTAAGAGCGCAACAACATCAGCCCATTGCTCAAGAACATCTTGCATGAGAGAGATAACGGCGCTTTCCTTGTACGTCGCGCCTTGACCATCGGGATTACGAGTTAGAATGAGGAAGATCCAATCGCACCCATTGGTGAGGGCACCTTGAAGTACAGGCTGCCTGCATGGTACTGTGAGCATCAACAAACTTGCCACATCTACTATTAAGTCCGAGTCGTACTTGGTTCTTTCAGCCACAACATACATATCGTAAACCGCACGCTGAATGTCGTCGGCGAGCATGAATTTTCTGCCTTGCGCTAAGAACAAACCCTCATGCGGCTTGCCCATGCCAATGCTCCGGATCTCATGATCTACAACAACAACTTAGCTCAGTCCCATTAAATAAACTGGCATGAGCAGATCTAGACGTACCGATTCCCAGGTGTTTGTCCTTTGGGAAAATGCTAGCACAGTGGGTCAACGGAAGATGGACGCCGGGCGCCTGAGCCTGCGAAGCGCACACGATCATGTATTCAGAAGATGGAACCATGCAGGCGGCGCGTAAGAAAAAGGCATCGATCCAGGTGCGCGAACTGCCGTCAGTCCAGGGAACCATCTTGTCTAGCATCTGCAGGTGCTTGGGGCGACATGAACGCATCCGTGCCAAGCGATTGGCTCCGAGCGGTGATGCTTGATATGTCGAAATCCTTAGTAGAGTCATCTATAGGGAGAGAGAGACGCGCGACGGGGATGATGTTTAGAGCTTCGAGTGCGTTCTCGTCACAATCTGGCATATCATAATCAGGCTCAGACTGAGAGTCCTCTTCCAATTATGGGTAAGTCTCCAAGGAAATGGTCAGGACTTGCTTTGAAGGCATGATTGGGTGGTGGATTGTCGCCAGTGATCTTCGTCTCAGACCGGGACCGAGCGCACGACACCTAAACGTACCCGAAGCGGCGCTGCGAAAATGTATCCTCATGCCCGTCTCCTTCTCATCAGCTGAACTTGCCATGGCGACTACCTAGTTATCGAACACTTCATAGCCTAGGAAGCAGTGTGAACTTCAAAGTAATATACATTTCTGATATAGGCGTAAGGAAAACACTTGCTATTGGAAGCTCGTAAGTTCATCATCTGCCTTTCGCATTGTTATCCTACAAGTCTTAGAAAGGCGGCGAGAGAAGTATTCCAAAGAACTGGACAGGTTCGAAATTGTTGAACGCGTCAACGTCGTTGGATGGCTGTGAACCAGGTTAGTATAAACCAATCGTCGAAGATGAAAGGAGAAACTAACTTCGGGAAAATCATACTGCTGCAGATGCGAATCGAGTTCTTGGGTATACTGGGCGGGATGCACTGAGGACGGCAAGAAGTAAGGCCCGCCGTGGCCAGGATCCGAATCCCAAGAAGGCCCGGACGGTGGGAGTGGCGCCGTTTCCTGAGGAGCCGGAGGGTAGGTCCAAGCCCGCTCTGAGTCGACCAACACCGTCCTTTCTTCCTTAACCTCCTTTCTCTGTGGCCTAAACGTGTAATCCGGGTACTTGGCCATATGCTTCTCCTTCTCCACAGCAGCTAAATCCTTGTAGTACTGTTTATCCTCGTCAGACAACGCGCGCCAGGCCTCTCCAGCGTCTTTGGACATGGTGCTTTGGAGGGTCTTTTGGTTGGCGTGGAGGCGGACGTATTCCTGGCGGAAAAGGATGAAGGAGTTGGGCGGGCGGGGAACGGTGGTGGCGCTGGGAGGAGTCCGAGTCCTGGTGCGACGACGACGGGTTGAGGCGGCCATGTTATGGCGGAGAGAGGTGCATGCCAGAGGAAAATGCGCGCCATATTTATATAGGTAGACCAAGAGCCAAAGAGACCAGAACAAAGTGAGTGCATGATCAAAGCGTTCTCGTTGAATGTTGGCCTTGGACTAGATAGTCAAAGCGTCGATCGTCGAGAGCTGGCCACCATAGTTGTTGGGTAATAATAGCATAGCTGAAAGTAGTAGCGGCACTTTGTCCAGTCAGTCCAGATGAACGTTTTATTTGAGATTTCGCTTGAACAAAGAAAAAGGTCCATCTGTAAGTGCTCGTTCCGGGAGAAAGCATCGCAGACACTAGTCAAATTTCAAACTTTCGTTGTTCGGTGGTTGTAGTGAAGAAAGACGCGTTTGTTTGTGCATGTTGATTGTTGAAAGTGAAGCTTAAGCTTCGAGGCGCGGTCAAATTTCAATGTCACTTCTTTCACTGGTTCGATGAGTTCACTATACCCACCAATACGACCATCTTAGTATCATCAGTAACTCATCTTCCGGTATGTAAACCTCAAGGCTGCACTAAGGTGCCGGCCCGTCTTCCGACCCGGAAAAACCGTCGCTCATTGCGCGGAAAATCATTCCATTGGGTCGCCTTTCAATTTCCTTCCCCACATCTCTCCATCACCACCCATGTCCGTGCACATCCTCCTCATCAACGGCCCCAACCTCAACCTCCTCGGCACGCGCGAGCCGCACATCTACGGCTCCGACACCCTCCTCGACGTCGTCGCCACCGCCAAAGCCGTCGCAGACAAACACGGCGCGCAATTTGCCGACTTTCAGAGCAACCATGAGGGCGCGATTGTTGATCGGATTCAGCAAGCGCGTACTGAAGGTGTGACGGGGATCGTTATTAATCCTGGTGAGCTACCTCCCCTCCCTCTCGGTATAGGTGAAGGGATGTTGATGGTGGGAAGGTGCATACACACATACCTCTGTGGCTATAAGGGACGCGCTGGTTGGCGTGGATATCCCGTTCTTGGAGCTGCATGTTTCGAATGTGCATG
The DNA here is from genome assembly GCA_003314085.1 of Hymenopellis raphanipes. Taxonomy (NCBI): domain Eukaryota; kingdom Fungi; phylum Basidiomycota; class Agaricomycetes; order Agaricales; family Physalacriaceae; genus Hymenopellis; species Hymenopellis raphanipes. The sequence continues at coordinate 5,830 of QLPD01003276.1, forward strand.
CAAGGGAGGAGTTTAGGCATCATTCGTATCTGTCGGATAAGGCTACGTCTATTATTGTGGGGCTTGGGGTGAAGGGATATGGTCAGTCGCGATTTCTCTACGTGTATGGGCAATTGATAACGTTTGAGATAGAGTATGCAGTTGATTTTGTGGCAACGAGTCCGAAATTTAGGAAGGAGAAGAAGTAAGATACACCCAAAAAGATGTATAATTGCAATGTAACTGTATTGTGTCGTGGGACTCGAATTATGCCATGATATCCATTGGTGATACTACGTCACGCGTTAGAATCAATCTTGACTTTGACCTCCATCACGTCGACGCAGTGTTCACTTTCAGCATCAAGTACGCCTCCCTCGACCACTCTGGCCCTCCCAATGACTCGCACCCGTTTCAAGACTTGCATTGACCTCAGCGGTCATCGTGATCACGTCCCTCTCCTTCCCTTTCCTGCGGATAAACCTTATCCCGCCGTTTATATCCTCTTCCCCACACCCAAGCATCTACCCCGCTACAATGTCCTCCTCCTCCCCCCATGTCGCACCCCAAAACAAAAAATTCCACCTCTTCGGATACCCCGTAGCCCACTCTGCCAGCCCCGCTTTTCAGAATTGTTGCTTTGAGGGGCTCAAGTCGGGAAATCACTTTTCGACGTGGTCAACGAGTAAGGTTACCGAAGAAATGCTGGAGGTGATACGGAGTGAAGAGTTTGGTGGATCTGCGTTCGTGTTTTTTTTTCTTTTCCTTATGATTGACAAAAACTGATGGACGCGATGTAGAGTGACTATGCCTATCAAGGCCGCGATTATCCCGTTTCTAGACGAGCTTTCACCAGAATCAAAGATCACGGATGCATGTAATACGATTGTAAAGGTAAAGACTCCGGATGGGTTCAAGCTCGTTGGGCAGAATACCGATAGTGAGGAATCTCTTTCCTCAATGTCATGATCCAATCGATCTGACATTCATTGGAGTCCTTGGCGTACGAAATGCCCTCCTCAACGCGGTCCGCTCACAATACGCATCTCAAACCATTTCATCCAACGCATCGTACCCCGCCTCCATAAACGGTGCCGGTCTCGTCATAGGAGGCGGCGCGACGACGCGCTCGGCTGCGCATGCTCTCACTATCCTCGGACTCTCGCCGATCTTTCTCGTTAATCGCGATCCGGAGGAAGTGCGGTTTGTTCAAGAAGCTATGCCGCATCTTTCGGGTAAGGGTGGGTTGATACATCTCAGGAATCCGGAGGATGTGGAGAGGTATCTGGTTGGGGAGGGGAAGCCGACGTTGTTGATGGCGGTAGGTGCGATACGTGAGTGATTTCGAGAGTTTCAATGGCCGGGTATTTGGAGCTGATGATTGGGGCAGCGGCTATTGCGCCTGTGACATTTGCTGAGAGGATGGTGTATACGACTGTCATGTCGATTTTGACGATTCCCTACGCGCCGCCGACTGGGGTGTCTGAGCTTCCCGTGCCTACGAAGCGCGCGTTTTTGGAGATGCCTGTAAGTTTTTGATAAGCTTCGTTTCGTTAGACTCATGAGTCGCCAGTACAAGCCTCGCCGGACACCGATGTTACAAGTCGTAGAAGCGATGGGCTGGCATGGGTTAAACGGTATTCAGGTATGCTGCTACTTTCACTTTCCGTTGGAATGAAACTGATCATCTCGCTTTCAGGCCATGATAGAGCAAGGTCTCGCACAACAGCGTATGTGGCTCACGGGTGTACCCACCGTTGAGGCTGGAAGCGATGGATCTATTCTAAGCCCGGAGATAGAAGCTGCGGCACGCAAGTTGGCGGAGGAGATGTCGGATGTTATTGTTATTGGAAAGGAAATAGACAGGGCGGAGGGCAAGGAGGCCGCTAAGCCTCCCAAGAAGTAGACCTGACAGAGTGACGCAGATATAATTGCAAGTGTACACTACTACGCAATATTTAAGAATTCATTATTCTTCAGAAATCTATCATATTGTGACCTCGTTGGGACCAAGGACAGGGCGGTTTGATCAAAGACGCATTAGTCGTGCGCTCGACAGTCCCGGTCTGAGACAAATATTGCTGGCTAACCATAGCACCCATCTGCATCATGCCTTCAAAGCAAGTCCTGACCATTTCCTTGGAGACTTATCCACAATCGGAAGAGGACTCTCAGTCTGAGCCTGATCGCGATGTTGATGTGCCAGATTGTGACCCGGACACACTCAAAGCCCTAAACATCACCCTCGTCGCGCGTCTTTATCTCCCTCGAGCCTCTGGGGATTGGAACGTAGCAGACATCGCCGCTGAGAGTGTTTCGCTTGGCACGGATGCGTTCATGACGCCCGAACGCTTTCACGATTTCCTGCACATGCTACACAAGACGGTCCCCTTCACTGAAGGCAGCGCACACACCTGGATCGATGCTTTTTTCTTTCGTGCTGCCGCTATGGTTCCGCCTTCTCAGTACATGATCGTGTCGGCTGCGCAGGGCAAGTTGCCTAACGTGTTTCTTCCGTTGACACACTGCGCTAGCATTCATGAAAAGGACGATACCCCGGGAGTCGGTAAGTCTGCATGTCAGTTTACTATTCAATGGGCCTGAGCAAGTTTGTTCAACTCGTAGCTCAGGAGCTCAAGGGCCTTCGAGGCGGAGCGCATGAGGGGTTTTTCCTCGCGCAAGGCAGACAATCTTTTCTCGCGGAGGACGTTCCGCGCGCGGTTGTCGATATGTATGCTGTGGCGCAAAGAACCGGGTACGACTCCGACTCAATAGATGTGTTTTTGCTATTGCTCATACCGTATCATATGCAGGCAGCCTGTACTTCGAGGCGCCCTCACCAATGGGTGGGATTGGGTCTTCCTCATTCTGTCCCGTAATCCCGATGGTCCCGGCGCGACGTACAAGGAAAGCGCCGTTATCTCTCTCGTAAAAAGGGGTACTTGGGATAAGGAGGAACTTCGTGAGCCGTATCCTCACGTTATTGCTCTCCTACTTTCAACATGGGTGAGTTCAGTATAGTGTTTAAATATACCCACTGACCTTGTAACTAATTGGTACCCTTCAGGTTCAAAGGCGCTTCACCGATTTTGAAAAAGACGTTGACTGGTTGGAAGACAGGTGGCAACGGTCTTGAGGAGCTCATTTGAGCGTTGGACTCGACATGTAGATGAAGAATCTGACAGCCTGAGGCTCAAAAATCAGGTCTTCGAGAATCGAGAGAGTTCATGAAAGCGCGCAATCGTAATTTATGGTTGTAAAGTCTTCCAGAATCTATTGGAATGGAATATTTGTATCTCATCGACGACTCTCGTATATACCTTGGTATATGCAGGTTAGAAAGAAGGCCCATAGGGGCACAGCGTATCTCGATTTGGCAAAAGCGGCGGCAAGTCCGCGGCAGGCATCCTTACACGTTTACCAGACGCCACCAACAGCCCAAGGTCTTTCCCCCCACAATGTGGCTGGAAACCATTATCTTACTTGGACTACGGTGCACCCATTAAAAACTACTATTTCTCCGCATTTCTCTTACACTTGAGCTAGATCTGCTATATTTCTAACATGCCGGAAGTACATCCTCGGGAGTCTATATTCTGATCTCCAAGAGCTTTCGTCGCCTTCTCTTGAGGATGGAACAGACATTGAATTACCGACGCCTCTGCCGGCGCCTTCTATTGCACCCACCGCCTCGAAAACATCTTCGCATTCCTCAATTCCGCAGTCCATATTCGCATTATCATTCTCAGAAAGCTGTATGATGTTTCTGTTGCTCATGCTACAAGCCTTGGATATTCTATCACCACAGTAAGTATCTATTCTGTCTCTCTTGACCGCCGCTCACGTCTCCAGGACCCGACTGCTAAACTGGCGCATCTCCCTGTGGACATTGTTATCCGTTATTATCCTCTTGATTCCGCTCTCGAGTAGCATTCTGCTCACGACGGGATTATCATCTCCGGCGGCAGGTATCTGTTCTTCCCCACACATCTTCATGGGATCCTCACTACATCCTCCACAGATCCTAAACGAATTCTCACGCCTAAATCGCTTCTTGCAGTTCTCTTCGTCCTCGGGACTCTACTCCTTCTCTCTTCCATCCCCCTTCCAGACGCACTCGCTTCCACTTCCTTTGTTGGTGCTTGTCTCGCGCGACTTGTCGTTATAGGCACTGTTCTACTCGGGCTGTTATCCGGGTTTGGTGCCATGAGCAGCTGTTGGGCGTTCCTCATCGCGCCGCAGAGACCTACCGCTACGGAGCGTGATGTGGAAGTGAGCACGTCTGCTCTTGCGCGCGTTAGAGAGGATCTGGCGAAACGGCGACATGATTTGCAAAGGCGGAAAGATACTGCGTTGCCGGCACAAACTTCCTGGTATAAACGCGTGGTACCCGACTTTGGAGGAGACAGTGAATGTGAGTGTCTATCGTTTTTCCAGGGATCCGCACCCCGTATCTTACGGTTACGGCGACGGTTTATACGGCTTCCGTAACCGTCCCGTAAGGCACCTGAGACTGTGCCCGTACGGCGCCCTGCCAACTCGACGAGGATTGAGACTGCGAGGTGTAGCTGTCCCTCAGAGGGGGTAGAGGGACTCTATGTGTCCTCTGCCACACCACCCTCTCGAGGCTGTCGTGCTTGCTATCCGTATACGGGTTATACGGTACCCCCGGGTTGAACCGTCACCGTACCGTATGCCTCCAGAATAGGTGCCGTATACCACCGTAATCCTTGCGGCCGTAACCGTATACGGTTACGGTTCGAATCCCTACGTTTTTCCCTTTCGACTATTCTGATCGTTTCTTTTAGATGCCGACGGACAAGAGATTAAAGGACTCGAGGCTCTCGAGTATCAGATGACTCTCAATTTGGAAGAACTTCAGCACAGTCGAGAGCATGCCAAATTCCAGCGCACCTTATTTGGCAGGATTTTCAACTTTGGCGGGCGCATATTTGCGATATATTGCGTCTTCAGGACCATAAGCGTATGTGCATCTCGAGGTACTTTGATCAATAGACTCACAGAGCGGTCAGGCTATTGTCAGTTTGGTATTTCCAAAAATACGACGAACGAGAGGAGGAGGATACAACTATCCTGACCTTGCCGCCGAGATTGCTTCGTACTTGCTTTCATTGGTATCGTCGAGTGTCACCTTTGAACAGATTTCCGTGATCTCGCGGCAACTGGGCTTGCTCTTCGTTGGCTTCATTATCCTCAGTAGCATTCGACTGGTTTTGCGGGGCGTTACGCGTATATTGCGTGTAACAAGTCGTAACCTTGGAGCGTCGCTTATGATGCTTCTCCTTGCACAACTCATGGTACGCCTTTTCAAAGAAAGAAGACTGCAGCGGCTCAATAACTTTTATAGGGCGTCTACCTTCTGTCAACCATTGTGCAGCTTCGCACGTCTTTTCCTCCTCCACCAGGCGAGGGTGAGAACCTCTTCTCGACGATACCAGAGTTTGAAGTCTTCGGGAGCCTTTTCGACTTGGCGTTTGTTATAGCTGCTGCAGTATATGGTGCAGTGCTGTGGGGTAAAAAGACTTTCATGTCTGGTGGGCCTGATTAATGCCAAAACCCCATTGGTATTGTATATAGACATTGTCTCTCGTGAATCATGTAAGCTAAGGATACAGATGTCCAGATGTCCAGATAGATTAACAGAGCGTCCGTAATTGCACAGCTACCCTCAACACGCCACGTTCAACAACTCTGGGTAAACACTGCCTTATCCGACCTTCCATATCTTCTTTCAATCCCTCCTCCATCTCTCCAGGTATAGAGATATATATCACGAAAATAACTTTGCGCCGAACAGCGCCCAGGACTTCATCCAGCCACGCCCACTCCCAGTCCTCCCGCTCAAACAACGAAAAGGTATCGCACAGCTCTAATTCGAGGCGCAAATCGGATATACCGCGCCACCGGTTCGGGGGGTGGCATTTAAACCCGCTGCCGCCACTGCCTTGCCGGTGAAGCCGATTGAACGGCTGGAACATGTCGACGAAGCTGGGGTTCCCTGAGCGCGGGAGGACGTTGAAGCGGTATGTGACGCGGGGCACGGTGGGGTGGATGTGGAAGCCGAGGGAGGAGGTGTGGTATGCGCGGACGCGGAGGTCGGTGACGCAGCGGCTGGTGGCGGCGAGGAGGCGCTGGACGGCGGTGGGGTGGGGGAAGTGGATCAGGTCGAGCTCGAGGGTGTCTAGGTGGGCGAAGGAGCCCCAGACGGAGGCGTGGAGGAGCTGGTCGATGAACGGCGGGGATGTGGATGGTGTGAGCTGGAGAGAGAGCTGTCGGATCAAGGCGTGGTGATGCGGGAGGAGAGGAGAAGAGGGAGGTGTGGGTTTGAGGAATTCGGTGATGTCCTGTTCTTCAGCAGATGGGTTATCAGATTCATTGTGAGAGGTGTCGTATTCTGGCGATATCAGTGCGATGTCTGCCATACGCGCATCGCGGAGGGAGTGGCATCGGGTGAAGACGTCTCGCAGGTCTAGAGAAAGTCCGCGCGCGGAGAGACTCCGGAGGTGGGGCGTTAGCGTGTGCGTGGTGAGTGCCCAGCGGATGGCCGGGGAAACGTTGTTGTGCGCGTGGATGCCGAGATACGCGATGTTCGGCAATAGGGCGAGGATGCGGGGGAGGGTATGGTGGTCGTATGCAAGCCACGAGGAGGTCGAGTCTTGCATGTAAAAGTCGGTGAGGTTGAGGGTCACGACGAGGGATGGTATATGTTGGGCGGACGTTGTGATGAGGTCTAGGAAGGCATGGTATGGGTTATGGTCGGGCTTCATTAGCCGAATGGAAACAGCGCTAAGGAGCAATTTCTCTGCGGGAGAGTGGAATGTGGAAGACACCAGAGAGCATGATTTGAGGGTTGGTATATGGGTAACGTAGAGAATAATGCGATCGATGACTTCGGATGGAAGATGAGGAATCTTGGGCTTCCTGGGTTGGGGAGGCGGGGAAGACGGAATGGTCTTGGAGAACCGCCAGTGCTTGGCGAAAGTCATGGTGCGGTGGGTTGTACGACACACCAACGAAACGCGTCTCCCCAGTGGGTATTATAGCCACGCTGAGACAGCTCGTGCGGGAGACAGAATACGAACTCGGTGTCAGAGTGTTTCATCATCCCGCACGACCCAAGAATGAAACATTCCTGTGCGCTTTTTGGCTGTTCTGGCGTCCCATGTAGATCGGGATATGGACCAAGTGACTTGTGAGGCACGAGAGGATGATCAATGTTAGACTCCCCAAGGCACGTACCATGCAGCATCGCGTTTGGCACGGTTCAGGGCGAGTCGACTAAATATAAAGCAACGCGATCGCAGGTTCTCGGGGACCGGTCCCGCTGAGAGTGAGTATTTCCCAATCTGGAGGACAATGAGGAAGTGACTCTTTTTGTTCCTTCCATGACCATCCCAGCTCTGCAAACCCAGCAAAGCTTGGAAAGGACGATGATAGATTGGAACTCGGGAAAATAAGTGTCCTGCGTCCGGTGAGTATTAATCCATCGTTCAGCTTTGTCCCATGGCCGCGCTGACCAAAAAATTTCAGGCATATGAGGAAACTGGCAGGCTTCGAGAAAACAAACCGTTCCATCATGCGTCCAGTCAGTGGTAACCACAACGGCATCGTTGCCTCGTCACGGACTAGCTTCCATCTCTCCCACTGCACCTTGTCCCAGCCAGCCTTGTCGGGAGAGAAGGTCATCGGGACCGGACCGGAGTAAACCTGACTGTCTCCTTTTGGACGATCGTTTGTCCCATTTATCTTATCGCTCCCAAAGAGGAAGGCCTTGTTCATTCCATTTCGCCAACATGACATACGGTTCTGATTGACTGGCTGTCCTCCGCCCATCATCCTCCTCTGCCTTTCCGCCGCCGCCCCACAATGCTCTGTCCTCCATGCGCACTCCTCAGGCTTCCCCAGGAAATCCTCGACGAGATCCTTTCTGAGGTCGACCTGCATCGGGATCTTATATCCTTCGCATGTGTATCAAAGGCCTGTTTCGGGCTGGCGATCCCAAGACACAGCGAATACCGGGTCATTCGGGTGCGGCATGCGCTGCCGGAGATGTGGGCGCATCTCGCGCGGCGCGCCGACCTCGCTCGCAACGTCCGTGAGGTGCATCTCTGCGAGAGACACAACCAGCGTTCCTCTGATCGGTATCCCAATTCCCTCATCCGCGTTCCCTCGAAGGGCTCTGCTCCTGAGGCTGGCGAAGTCAGAATACGCAATATGTGTACGGCGCTTAGACACATGGAGCGCCTGCGAGTGTTTACGTGGTCGTGCGACAACGTGCCGTTCTTAGAGCCTACTGTGTCGCCTGCGCAGGAGACGGAGATACTGGCGGCGCTTATTGGGAAACCGCATCTTCAGCATCTTGCGCTGGCTGGTGGGTTCGAGGCGTTCCCGGGACGCCACAACTCAATCTATCCGGCAAGTGCTAGCTTCCATTGGTATATTGCCGATGCTGATTAAAATCTAGCTATGGAAGCTGTCGAATCTGAAGCAACTCGCCATCTCCGGACGTGTTTGGTACAAGCCGACTTTAACGCCTTTGATCAAGTTGATGCTAAAGGCATGCCCTACACTCGACGTACGTGTCTATCTACCCTGCATACCCAATGACATCTCAGTTAATGCGCGATAAATATAGTCTTTGAGAGTTCCAATGGAGTTGACGCTCGTCTGCGATTCTATACTTCCTCAACTGCGACAGGTCAGAATCGTCATGGAATCCGGAGGAACAGCGTCACTCGATAAATCTTGGCTCCTGTTTCTCGAAAAGAACAAGACGCTCGAAGACGTATCGTGGTTCCCGGTAGGCCATCTCCCTGCCGGGGTATCTGCAGACGCGCTTCCTATGCTCAAACGCGTTCATGGCGGCGATAGTTTCCTAAGAGCCCTCTACGCGGTTCCCCGGGCTATAGAGTCGATTGATACTCCTTTAGAACCGGCGGCGCTTATTGAGCTCAATGGGTTCGACGGCGGACACCTCAAAGAAGCGACGTTTGGCTGTGTTTCGGCCGATGTATACGAGACGCTCCGGCGCTTGGGCGATCTGTGCCCTAACCTGCGATGTTTATCGTTGCCGAACTTGACGATGCCTTTGGTGAGTTGAATCAATTTATGGACCTCCAAGTTCGGGCGTGATGCTTTCCTACCAGGATCAGTGGCTGGACGTGTTTTCGCGCATGTCAAAACTCGAGGTGTACTCTGGGCCTTCACTGTGGGCGGCCGTTCAAGGCGACTTGGACCAGATGCATGTTGCGATTATGAGGATGATTTCGCGGTGTACGAATTTGAAGCAGCTGGACCATCACAAGTATGATTACAAGCGGCGGGATTTTAACAAGATTGCTATGATACGTGAAGGGGAGCACGGTGAGCATGTTCGATATGAGATTCGGAAAGCGCCTCCTAGGTGAGTTTTGGACGATGTTCTGTTAATTAAGACGGTGTTCTGATGAGAGTGACAGAGACCCGTTGAGTACGATGTTGTAAAAGCTGTAGATGTATGTATATGTGTATTTTATGTATGTTAGTGTACCACGACGTCAAAGCAGTGGGAGAGTGTATGACACTTGCAGTTCCGTGGACTAGGTTGGTGGGCTACTTTTCGCGCCATGACTGAAAATCGAGTGACACTGACTGCTCCAGCTCTTGCGAAGCGGCTTGTCCATGTTATCCGGCGACAGTTCGGCTCAAACGATCACTCTGCGGCTGTCTACAAAAGGCGAAAATGCTGATGATGAGGGCGGCCGAGACTGCTCAAACTATCGCCCTTCTCCAAAGCCTAACAATTCATCTGTGGAGGCCATGGTACTCGATCTCCGCCATCGCCTCAGAGTCGTTTTGCGAGCTTGACATCAATCGATGGGGGAATGGGGGAATACTAGTCCAGTTTATCCAAGGAGTAACGGCGGCCCTCAACACCATCCTACTTGGAAGCTTCATTACACACGAGACACTTTCTCGCCTCGATTGTGGTTTGAGACAATGATCCAAATACTTGTCAGCCATTTACTTGCATGGCCGCCCAAGCAGGAACGCCCCAGGTCACCAAGATGCCGCCGCCCCTGCGGGACTTCTCTTGGACTGAGCTATATGAACCCCTTCGCGACGCCCTCTGGCCTGTCGGGGAGGTGGAGTTAACGCCGGACATGCCTTCCGGTTTGCTCAAATACGTCGAAACCTTGACACCAGATGACGGGTGGCTCAACCCTGGCAGCGAGAAGAGCGGCGAAGGTGAAGGCGAGGATGATGTGAACGATCCCGATGGCGAAGGCGCGGACCTGAATGACGGCGAGGGTGTGGACGACGGCCCGGCCACAATACGCTACATCAACCTCGACACTCATAGGACCTTGGCACGCCTCGGCCTCGGCCTCAGCCTGGAGCTTTCCCACCGCAGGCGCGCCGCCACGTTCATTCTCCGGCATGAGTATAGCCTGTTCATGCGATACGCGATGCGCATGGTGAGCAAACCCAACTACCGGGCCCGTTTCTTTGTCACCGGTCAGCCTGGGATTGGCAAGTGTTCCGTTTTCTCTCGTTCCGGGTTTTGCGCTCATGCATTCCATCGGACAGGGAAGAGCTTCGGCTGTTACTATTTCCTTGCCCATTTGCTCTCTTTACGACAGCCGGTATTCTTCATCAACTCCACCACGACTGTGTATTACTTTTCCAGCGACGGCGTCCAGGAAACCCAGAAAGTCCCTAAACTATGGCCTGCAATAAAGAAAGCTATCAAAGAAAGCTGGGTCCTCATTGACATTGACGACACAAGTGAGTGGTCTTGCCCCCGGATCTTCGATTTCGCTCGGTGTGTTATATGCACGTCGTCACTACGGAAGACACACATGAACCACTTCATCAAAACTTTTGGTGCAGAGCCGTGGTACATGAAGGTGTGGTCGTCCAAGGAAATTGCAGCCTTAACGTGCGCCTTCTCTTTAACGCCGTATCCATACTGACCTTGCCAAACCCAGGGAACGATACAAAAAAGATCATTCTGAGATTCTAGAAAGGTTGTATGCGGGCGGGCCCATCCCGCAATGGCTCTTTAGCATGGGGTTTCAGAGTAGGACAAAACCCTCACCTGCAATCCTCGAGCACTGGATCAGTGAAGCTCTCCGCAACAATCTATTCGCTTTCACACCTATCGATTCCAGTAGTGGGAGCATCCTGCCCATTCATCATGTGTTCCTAGTTCAGCCTCTCCTCGTGATCGACAAGAGCGGGCGAGCTTGCCTCCAGCGGTCTAACTACTCTGCCGAGTTCCTTTCTCCCTATATCGCCCAGAAGACCGTGGATCTGGTGCAGGACCAGCTCGAGAGAGTAAAAGGACAGCTGGTCGCTGCGCTTAAACTATTCGTCACGCGTTCAGTGGCCGGCAAGGTTGTCGAGAGCTTGATGTATCGAGCCCTCACCCGTAGCACTGGCAGAGTGCGGCTTCCAGACGTTTTCGGAGCTGACGCCGTCGCGGGCACCCTCGAACTCATCGGCGAAGCCGAGAGCTTCTTTTGCGAAACTGGCAAGGCTGACATTGCCCAACGGCGTCCGCTGTACCTCCGGCCGCGATCCACCACCTTTGCGACCGTGGACGCCATTATCGTGGCGAACGACAAGATCGGCTTTATCCAGACCTCTTTGGCACATTCGGATAGCCGGATCTTCGCGACGATGCTTCGAATCTTGTCCAGACTCGAACGAGGGGCGCATGTGAACGTGCTCTCAGACTCTTCATGGGAGGTGCTATATTGCCTTGTTGGCACTGACCGGGTGTATGTCCAGGAGCTTGTTGTCCTGGCGAATCGAACGCTAGCCGAGCTGAAGAAGTTGGATTCAAAGAGGCTGTGCGAGAAGTTGACAATGTCCCACACCGAGATTGCACATACAAGGCTTTCCAAGTTCCGGGTCGTTGGTTACACCTTTGATGTCAAGCAGGGATTCATGGAGGTATTGGCTGGTGTGGGAGAGGATGGCAATGAACAGATGGTCTGACCGCCGTCTTCTTGTGCTCTGTGTTGTTGTACGATATCGCCCGCTGATGATTGTCCTCTCTTCTGTCGTTGTGTCTGTTTCGGACGTCCCGTGGGCCGTAAGTACTACTAGTATGTCAATACCTACTGTCAGTCCGTGTGGCGGTATAAAGAAGAGTGAAACCTTGAGACTACCTATACGAAGAAATGCTTTTACACACTCTTCGTGTGGTACTTCGCATCGAATCCCCAACGACACATAAGCTGAAGATGTATGTAGATTATGTATGTTAGCGTATCACCATGTCGGTCTAGTGTGCCAAGAACGTTCACATCGGAGGTATAATACTCTTTTTGCGAGGCTGACGGGCTAAGTTTCGCACCGACCCAGCTTTGACTGCTCCTGCCTTTGCTCAGCTCAACGGCATTGAAGCCTAACCTACGCAATTAGAATCCAATGGCCCGTGCAATGGGGGCTGGTGTTCATCGAAGACGGTGAGCTTCCGACCTTCAAGTTCGCTATGAGGGAGGGGTAGTGAGCATGGTGTTTTAAACCTGAGCGTTACAATAACAGTTCAAGTCTAACACCGCCAGCAAGGAAATTGATCGTGGTCCTACTCTCTTTCCAGAGGTAAGATGTTGGTAAGATGTCGATTAGATTGTTTCTACTCTTGTTCTGCCTACTAGCGGCGGGAAATTCAGAGATTGAGAATGGCATAATCGGGGGTGGTACAATTGAAATCATAAACAACTTTACACAGCTAGCATCACTTTCTAGTCAAGTTCCTTTTTGGCTCAACATCCTCAGCATCATGATCAAAGCCCTGAAGGTCCCGGTAGCTGCGTACAAAATCTCTTCTCAGAGCGGCCACGCGAGATTCGATTTTGCGCTTGCTGGCCTCGCAGAGTTCCATCGGATAAAACGCGTTCAGGTGGTGATCGCACTTGAAGTTGTTGGCCGGCGTCGGCAAGGGCATCTTCTCCGCATGCGCTCGCATCGTGTCATAAAACCACGTCGCACTCTCTATATTCCTTGTAGCAGCGAGGTATCCACCATATGGGGTGGTCTGCGCTTCTTCAGAATCAGCACCAAACACCTTCAGCACAATTTCATACACCCTTTGCTGTCCTGCGACCTTCGAGGCGTCAACATAGCGGACAGCTAACGACGTCGCCAACTCGTGCATCAAGTCGTTGAGTTGCGGAATGTCTTTGAAGCTGATGCCGAGATACGATCCGGGACCCTGTGCCCATTCCTCCAAAGCCGCCAATTTTGCCCTGGTTCTGTTTCCCATGAAACCACCCAGTTCATGAGGATAGTAGGCATAGTGGATGTCAAAACATGAGGAGAGGACATGATAGAGCTCGGTAGCCGATAGGTCTTGCTTCAGGTAGCGGAGAGCAACGTACACGAGGACCCAAAAGGCAGACTCCCTATCATCAACTACGCTTTCATGGCTGACTGTTGTAGAGTTGTCTCCTGTGCGTCTGCGTCCCGGCAATAACTGAACAGATCTGAATTGCCATGTTCCCTGGCCAAAAAGTAAACAAGAACAATTATGATAATATCCGCATGAGAAACACACCAGTCTTCCTAGACGACGGGTGGTCACATCCGAATCTAGGCAGTCATCCCAATCGATTAGAACGCCTCTATTTTCCGGGGCTATCATGATATTGCTAACACTAATATCCCGATGAAGAGTACGCGCGCGGTCGAATGCTTCCTGTGCAGCTACGAACTCATGCGAATTAGGCAAACCTCCCCTCGATGAAGCTAGTGTACATACCTTGCATGGCGTCGGCAACACAAATCACCAAGGTTCTACAGTTGGCGAATGTCGTGAGATCTCGAGTCGCAGTGTGAAGAAAAACGCGATGTCGTTGAAGGGGATGATATGTGTGTCCATCTGTAAGGCCTTGGAAAACCGTCTGGAACTGGTGGGCATATATCCTAGTCACCTCCGGCAGACCCAGAGGATCACCTCCAGTCCCCATCGTTGCGGCATGCGAAACGTCGTACTGCGCCAAGGCCCAGTAGTATACGCAGGCCTCTGATGTGAAAGTCGTTCGCTGGTGATCCTCCACAAAAAAATTGATGTTGAGACACAGCTTGGACGGAGACACGCCCTTATCACTGTCCAGCAGAGAGTCGTATACCAGACTTCGAAGAGTAGCGCGAGATAAAGGCAACAGATTCCTCTTGTGGAATTCGCCAAGTATTTGTGGTCTCTGGTAGACGTCAACGTCACCAATAGTTGAGCTACTAACGTCTGCTATGGTGGTAGAATCGAACGGCGTGGGGCTTTCAATTGAAAACAATGCCAAGAACAGAGGTGCCCATTATATGCGAAGCCCATTGTTGAACCAATGGAGCGAACAATGGTCGCAAGCAGCAAGGCGACGGTGGACATCTTCATCATTGCTGTAAGACCTTTACTTCGAGTTAATTACCTCCTTCTGGTGAAACGACTCACAATTATTTTCACCTTCAAAGTTCAAATGTTCAACGTTCAATAAGGAAGCAGTCTGCGCAATTCGAGGGGATTTCCTTGCGTCTAAGCAAGGACTCCACCACCCTATAGAAAAAGGAAAGACGAGATGCCGAGAGACATTCGGACCGGAAATCTAATTACAAAAAGGCCTGTTGACGTTCGGCAACCAAGATGCCGAAAAAGTGAGACGTCTCAGTCTATCCAGAGTCTATCCGCCTCGGTAAACACCGAAAGCGGAAACGATGCGAGCGAGCGATGGCGGCGAAGCGAAGCGAGCCGGCCATCGCTCGGCGAGCATCGTTGTAGCTTTCGTTACAATCGATGTTCTATAATCCTCTCCCTTACCAGCCCATAGTATCCGGCACCCATACCACGAGTATGCTGGAGTAGTATGTGCTGTGAATACATGCCTCACTTCCATTTCTCAACATAACAGTATTTCAAGAAGGTGCCCGTACAGTACTTGCACACATAAAATTGGGCTTCCAGTACTTAGTAGATGTTTATTTGTAAAACCAAGCGGAAACGATGCGAGCGGGCGACGGCGGCTAAAATATGCACTGGGATGATGGTGCTCAATGGAAATAGGCAGCCTTCAGCTATCATCATGTCATAAGCCTCGCCTACCTCACTGCCAAACCATACGCAAGGATATGCCCCACAAGGGCTGCTAGTGGTCAACTATCAAGTAATGTTCGGCCCGAAGTTTCCGAGGCAGAGATTCCCGAAACCTCTGTTGAGGGTGTTATGGACCTGAATGCCTTCACGACTGAAGATCAAAGTGCGTGTGGTACAAATTGAACAACATAATTCGAGGAGGTACAAATGAAATCCAAACGGTAAATGTTAAACAAGTACAATATATAAATGACCAACCAGCCAATCTCAACGACTTCATTTTCTGGTTTTCTTTTTCTTCTGCTTGGGAACATCCTCATCGTCCAAGTCGTCAGGAATTTGGGAGCTGCGTATGAAGTCACCTCCCAAAGCATCCAAACGGGACTGCCTCAAATT
>QLPD01003282.1:0-22449 GCA_003314085.1 Hymenopellis raphanipes
CCAGGCAAGCACTACTCTCTCTACTCAGTCCTCCTGCTCAGGGCTGATGGATAGACTCACTAGGAGCCTATTGCCACCATTTGCTACACCCCAAACTCGCAAATCCTGCCCCTGCTCCCAGTATGTGCTTATGTCTCATATCCAGCCATTCAATTCTGATGGCTTCTGTACCCAGATACCCATTCCTTTTCAAGGACTCCTTATCAAGGACATCTCTGTGGGCTATCTGGTCACAGGTGTGCTCTCTGCACTGTCTCACTCCCATCTCTGCTAACCTGTGTTATCTGGTCACAGTTAGCTTCGCTTTTTTGCGTCCCCACCCACCTCTCCCACAGTAATTACATTTCATGTATTATCTACATTCCATGTACTGTAAGGCACTTTACGATACGCTGAATTGATGAGGCCCCTTGGGGTCCGTTTTGGCCTAACTCTGTGTGAACTAAAAGCATAGGCTCAACTGCCAAAAACCGGGAAAGGAAGACCATGTCACTGAATGACTTTGAGAGAATGTTAGTACATTTTGGTACATTTTTGTCCGATGACAACACCGGGCAGACTTCAAAGATTCATAATTTCTGCTTGTGAAAGTCTTCTGTGCATATTGCGTTCATCTTGCGCATATAAGCATATCCTTGTATTTACAGTACAGCTTGGGCAGGCGGAGATTGAAATATCTGCCGAAGTCGAGTTGCCCATAAGGCCTCCGCCCATGAATTCAGGCTCTATACTGCGTGAACTTAAGTTCACGAGACAGTATTAGAGCTGCCCTCGCCATCTCGCAGGCTTACGCCCACGTGTATGATCTGATGATGTAGCATAATATGTACAAAGAAAGGTGGTGACACAATTAGACCTTCCTTTTTCGTCAGTTAAAAATATGGTCGTATTATCGAGAGACAAGCCTCTTCCTTTACCAATATCCCAGAAATGCTTGATTAATACCCACTTGGCACTCCCCAAGGTCGTCCTCTTTGAATGTGAAACAGCGAAAGGCTCTGGAGCAGGAGAGATGTCGGTGATCACATAGCTTCAATGTCGATTGATCCAGCAATCGTTGGAATGTCATTCTTCTTCTTCTTCACTTAGAGACCTCAACGAGTCCGCGAGTCCGCGAGTCTTGCCAGGACTCGACTCGCCTCGGGCACCTTGGAGTTCGCACTCGTGGGACTCGCGAGTCACATGGTGACGAGTCCGAGTATGAGTGCGAGTATCGATCTTCTGCGCATGAGTACTCACGCGAGTCATCACACAATGACTCGCAAATATTTATATATGTATTTAAGCATAATTTACAAATTTTTTACAAGTTCAACGGTTGCTTGCGTCGCTCAAACGAGCATACGCGACTATTTCACCAGATCCGGCGAATCGGGCCGAGATCCGAAAGGATGCGTAAGCGTCTGATCGGGTCGTCTCTCTTGCGTTCTACCACCACCACGACCACCCAGGATGCGACAATTGTCGCTCCTGCTGCTCTGACGATTGTCAGACAGCCTCTGGGGTGTAGATTTGTGGTCTGGCTTTATGCCAGACCTACCGCTGCTGTCTCTGCAATGGCAGAGAATGACGACTCGGATGACTCGGACGGCGGCGAGGACGACAACGCCAATAACGCGAGGAGGACGGTAACGCGAGGAGGATGAGGTGGAGAATACTGGGAGAAGGTGGAGGTGAGGAAGAGGATGAGGAGATGACGACCTGCACCACCACTACTACCACCACCACTACTCCTCCACCACCACTACCCCTCCTTCACCACTACCACTCTCCTTCCCCACTACCTCTCTCCTTCCATCACCCCCCACCCCATTCTCATGCCCAGCTGACTGTCCCCGTGCCATTGCCCGGGGATGCTCGCTGAGCATGAATACTGGGAGGTGATGAACTCGCGAATATTCGTGAGTATCCAAGATGACTCGGACTCAGAGCGAGTACTCGCGAGTAAACTCACGACGACTCGTGAGTCACCGCGAGTCGAGTCCGACGCGAGTCTGAGCAGGACCTTTTTTGAGGTGAGTACTCACGTCACGAGTCGCGAGTCTGACTCACATCGGACTCGTTGAGGTCTCTATAGACTTTACTGTTAGCATCCGATTTATTTTTAAAGCAAAGAAAAGGCAGGCTTTAATCGAATCCGAGGCCGTTATAAGATGTCCTGGGCAACAGAGGAATCACCAAGAAAAGTACTCTATCGTTTGGAATAAGAATAGTACAGTGTTGGCTTCAAGGCATCAACTCTTGTTCATAACGTTTGAAAGTCAGGTTAGGTCAGGTCTTTGGACCTTACCTACCATAACCGTTGACCGTAACCGCTGCATGACCATAATCGGTCATAACCGCAGTCTTTTGACCGGTTAGTAACCGGTCTGACTGGTGCATGGTTAGACCAGTTAGTGACCGGGTTAACCGCTCATGACTGATGTTAACCGCACTAAGAGCAGGTCCAAAGGGCAGCTCAGATGGTATACTCACATCAGTGAGTATACCATACAATTAAGCCAGGCCTGTAGTTCAACATCCAATCTGTACACAACACAATCTGCAGATTCAGTTGGTGTACTGATACTCCAGAGGTCAATAGTGGAATGTTTTCTTTTCGAGGAGGCGCGGAATACCTAATTAGGCGAACCGCATACCACCAGCGAAAGGAAGAGGAATGGGGGAGGGAAAGGCTTGAACAGTGATGACGGGACTGACCCGACGTGAGGTCGTAGTCATCGTGGGCTCCTGGCGGTCGTGCTGTCATTAATTAATGCATTACATTCAAAAAAACAGTAAGGATACGCATCTTAATGATGCCACCCCCGCGACGCCCTCCTGCCCGACTCCCAAATCGTCGCCTCTCTTCCTGGAGGCCTACTCGCTGTGCGGGGTTGTCCTCATGGCTGTCAGACAGCCTTTCTCCATCATCGTGCGTCGTTGGCTGGTCGTCGTTGTCATCGTTGGTCGTCTGCTGCCCTTACGAGGGGCTTACGCGTTCATGTTGGACTATTGCTAGGGCCACGACGCCCTAGCAACGGCCTTCGAGCCTGTGCAGCCTTGCCAGGACTTACGCTGGCGGTTTGTAGTCGGAGTGGCGGTGGCAGTGGAGTCGTTGTGGGCGCCAGGGAGACGTAGTCGTCGTCGTCGTGGGGTGGTCATTGTGGTGGGAGGGTTCGTGTCGTCGTCGTCGACTCGTGCAGCCAAGGTATTGTCAGTACTAAAACACGGCGTAAAAATTAGAGTTTACAAATCTGGTCCGGTCCGGTCTTTTGACCTCAAAGTCAAGCAACCAGGGACTGCAACCGGTTGCAACTTCCCAGTTTTGGGCGCAACCGCAACCGGACCCGGTTCTGACTGCAAACCGGGCTGCAACCAGTTGCAACCCAACCGGTTCGGACCAGTCCAAGACCGGTCCGAACCGGACACCATTACTCAAAATAGTACAATAAGCTAGACATCTGCGTCCCAAGGTTGAGTTGACAGCCTGTAGCACACTTATACAGTAACTCATTGTCTTAGGAACTGCTCAGAGTCATTCTAGGCAGTTCTGCATTCTGTTCAGTCTGCAGAGTTGGCTCTGTAAGCAGCCTAATTGGGCAGATGAAGTAGCCGTCTCTTCCTGCAACACTCAATAGTGAGTGAAATGTTATACTTCCAGAGAGTGAAATGTTCGGTTTTGAGTGCTGAATTTAATGGTATTTAAATCCGGAAGCAATTCCATACCAAATTAGGCCATAAAACGCGATTTAGCCTGATTTCAGCTGTATTTTATTCATTACTCATGCAATATGACCTCTACAAATATCGACCCAGACACTATCTGGTGCAGAATTCACCGCTCTACATTTCGTACACTCACACCTAAGTCCAAAAACCACTGTGGAGCTCATAATTCAACAGATATACCTGTTTTAAGCGAAAAACCGGTTGCAACCGGTCCCAACCGGTCCATCCCGGTTGCGGATCATCCCACGATGGCTTAGGACCGGCAACCGCAACCGGTTGCTATCACGGACCGGTCCTACTCAAAACCAGTCCTAAACAGTTGCAGTCCGGTCCGGTCTGCGGTCTTTTGCGGTCCTAGCAACTGGACTTTTAAACTCTAGTTGAGGAGGCGGCATGGGCAGCACTCTATGACCGCCTCGCTTCCGCTGGACAGCAAGTGTCCGCCTCCGGTCCAGATCCTGTCCCTGAACCGGTATCGGCTGTGCTGCTCTCTAAGCTCCTCGGAGCGGAGCCTACTCCGTCAGGCATCTCTGCCTCAGTCCTCTCCTCCGCTCCGCATCTCGCACAGTTGGCCTCACCAACCAACCTCTCTCCCCATCTCCAAGAGACTCAACGTCTCCGCCGACTCTTTACCAATGACAAGGATGTCGACGCCATCATTACGACATGTCAGATGCAGTCCCTCCATGACCCATTTGCACGTTCTCTCTGGCGCTGCATTGTGCTCGACCAGTATGTGGATTTTGAGAAGCTTTACGCCTCGATCCACTTGGGCACAAATCAGCAAGAGGATGCGAAGGACTTTGCTGGAGGCTATGTGCTTCTGCGCAAGGACCACGCCACCACTCGTTGAACTCTTACTCAAGAGTCCGAGTGGACTCGCGTCTTCGATGCTTACGCCACTGGTGTTGGGCTTATTTACCCACACCTCAAAGACGAGCTCGCGGGATATCGCCAACTCATCATTGAGCTGTTCCGCGCTACCCCCTGGAATCCAGCGTTTCCTATTCGCTGTGATAAGGAGACTCGCATTCGCTATGCTAACTCTCCTTTCAATCTCAATGACCGTGACGCGCTCCAGCTACCGCTTCTCACAGAGATGTTACGCAACTCTGAGGCAGCTAACCCGCGCAAGCGGTCTTTTGATTCTGGCAGCTCCTAGCCTGCGACTCGTCGTCGCGTTATCTGTCAGAATTGGAATCTGGGCAAGTGCTCTTCTTCATGCCTGGGTAGCCGTCTACACGGTACTTGCAGTGAGTGCGGAGGAAAACACACAGCCAAAAGCCAACCAGCCTGCCTCATCCAACTCGAAGCCTGATCGATGTAAACGCGGATTCCGGGGGTAGGGAGCGTTTTCAGAGGCCTCTGCACCTCCTCCTCTTCCCTTACCTCCTGAACACATTCTCAATGACTCTACCATTCAGCAGTCTCTTGCTGCTGATGCCGATTATATTGAGGTCAGCACACCCATCCAGGTTGACCGCTTTGAGCGACTTTTGGCCAAACATCCCAACCAACCCTTTGTGGAGTCGATCTGTCGTTCGCTCCGTGAAGGGTTCTGGCCTCTGCATGACGGCGAGTGGGAAGCGCACCTCAAAGACAAAATCAGAGACAACTACTCTACTGAGGAGCGCGATCTCGCTGAGCTGCACAAACACTGAGATCAAGAAGTTGCTGCTGGTCGCTGGTCTCCTGCGCTTCCTGAAGGGTTTGAACTCCTTCCGGGAATGCGTCTATCACCCATGTTTGTGGTATGGCAGAAAGGCAAACCGCGTGTTGTTATGGACCATACTGGGAGTGGTCTTAATGACGGCATTGCAAGGGAAGATGCAAAAGTGAAGTACGACGACATGCACTCCTTTGGGCAGGTACTGCATGAAGTCCTACAAGCTCACCCTCACGAGGAGATTGTGCTCTTCAAGAGTGATATCTCAAAGGCATTTCTCAATCTCCCCGTTCATCCCATCTGGCAGCTACAACAGGTTGTCATCGTTGACGGTCGCTATCACATTGTCCATCATCTCATCTTTGGCAGTGGTGCATCTCCATACTGCTGGTGCTCATTCTCCGGTCTAGTCAACTGGATTGCTTGGGAACTTGACGTTCTCGATCTGCATGACTACATGGATGACTACTATGGCTGGGATTCCAATCACAATCTTGTGCTCTTCCATGGACAGCGACGTCCACGACGTCAAGTCCAGCTTCTTATTCTATGGGACTTTTTGGGCATTCCCTATGAAGACAGAAAGCAAGAGCATGGTCGCCAGCTTAAAATCATTGGATTCTGGCTTGACACTATCTACGGGTCAATCTCTCTCACTCCAGACTCCATCGCTGACATGATTACGATAATCGAGTCGTTCTTATCTCAGCGCAACCCAATACTCAAGGAATGGCAATCTTTGAGTGGGTACCTCAACTGGGCTCTGAATGTGCTGCCTTGAGCACGGCCAGCACTTACAGAGCTCTACCGCAAGATGAGCGGTAAAACACTGCAGTACAAAGGCATGCCATTAAACGTCGAGGTCAGATCTGACCTCACATAGTTTGCTAATGCATTGCGACACTGTATTGGAGTGCGCTTCGTTGATGCGCAGGCCTGGGACGATGCAAAAGCCAATATGGTCTATTGGACAGATGCGAGTAATCTGGGCCTTTTATGCTGGGAATGGCTTTAGCTACCAACTCCCAACCACTACTGGAGTTGATACCTTCTTCAGAGAACTACTTGCTATCTTTTGCGCTGTTCATGATGCTGCGTCTCACCCTACTCCGCCTCGTAGACTGTTAATCCATTCTGACAGTCTCGACTCTGTTTCAGTGTTCGATACCTTGGCTGCTTCACAGTCAAGTCACAATGCTATCCTTCTTGCTATTGCAGACATCATCATGCGTATAGGCATTGACGTACGTGTAAGGCACATCCGCGGGGTCGACAACGTAATGGCAGACATGGTGTCCCGCTTGCTGCCACCATCATGTCATGTGCCTTCTATGCTGTTCACCGAATTGGAGAACTAGTGCAGTCTAATCAGAAGAAGCTTCGTGACTGACGGAAGATCATCAAGCGATCCAGTCTCAAATTTGAGCCTGGGTATGCTGGCTATATCATAAAAGCGATCCATTCTATCAGGGCACTGATATACTGTTTACTACTCAGAAAGAAGCTGATCCTATCGCTCTTCTGAAGCAGTATGTCTCCCGCAGAGACAAGCTGCATGGTGCTCGAGCAGCACTCTTCATACGTGAAGATGGCATGGTTCCAACTAGATCTTGGTTTGAATCCAAATTCTTTGCGCTGGTGAGCAGAGAGTTTGGCGGTCATTCAGTTCGTTCTGGAGGTATAACATTCTATGCATCTCTGGGACTTGCCGAGTCCATTCTTCAAGCCTTGGGTCGTTGGTCGTCATCTGCTTGGAAGATCTATATATGCGATCACCCAGCAGTTCGTGTCGCTCAGCAATTAGCAGCTCAAAATAAATCATCTCATTAAAAACCTTTTTTTCCTTCCCTCATCTCGCGTCTCGTAAACATCTTTCTTCACCTCTTAGCCACCCCTCCACTACACCATACATAGCATAGTAGGCACTTTACGATACGCTGAATTGATGAGGCCCCTTAGGGTCCGTTTTGGCCTAACTCTGTGTGAACTAAATGTATAGGCAGGCCATTCAATCCATTAGCCTATTTATAAATAGGTCCTCAGTACTGTATTAGTTATTTTCGCATTTTTAGTTATTTAATATGTAGCAGCTGGTCTAAATTAAGGCCAGCTACCTTCAAATACTTAATTATGATTATTCTATACAAAGAACCATGTCATTTGGCGAAAAGACTAATGAGGTCTGAAAACTCTTTAGTCATGCAGTTATATTATATTGAATGAAGTTATGAGTGTTTCTCATATGTTGTAGGTAAAAGATAAGAAGGTAAAAGATAAGAAAGTGAAAATGCGCAGTAGCCTAACTCTTACATAACTGCTTTCAATGACTAAACAAATCATAGCACATGAGTACTACCTGGATGACTGATGAAATACCTTCTATATTACTTCAATAACAATATTCAACTCGCATTTCATGATTTCTTTAAATAGTAAAAGAGTATTATTCATTTTAGTAGTGTTAACACAGCAGTACAGATTTATGGACAACTTTCTAATCTGATTACTTCATTAAATTACTAATTTGATATCTAAATATCATATATATAATATATATATATTTTACAAAAGAAATGAGGTTAGTAGCATGTGTAGAATACGAAAAATTAAGTGAACGATCCTTTGCTTAAAGCGTGGAAATTTTAATTAAAATTCCAGTGAAAAGGAAAATTAAAGACTAAAGCATTAATCCCTTCGTCAAATAATATGATTCCTTTTGTAGAATAGTTATAATTAAGTGTTTGAAGATGGCTAGCCTTAATTTAGACCAGTTGCTACATATTAAATAATTAAAAATATGAAAATAGCTAATACAGCATTGAAGATTTATCTATAGATGGGCTAATGAGTTGGATGGCCTGTCCCCACCACCAATACAGATCTACTAGTAGCATAAATGAAGTATCAAAGTCCTAGATCCCCAGAATTATAGGTTTCCATGCTATTGTAGTATTACTACCATAGGTTCGTGTCACAAGTCACAAGGCCTCATGATGCGAACCTAATTGTAGTTGATCACTAGGTCACAAAGAATTGTGAACATGTTCAAAATTAGTTACAAATTTGATTTTTATTTAAATTTTACTCCTCTAGCTCATTTTTAGCAGTTTTTGCTTTTATTTTACCTTATTTAGCATAAAAATAATATAATTCTGCTATTTAAGTATATTTACAGCTGAAATTAAGCTTAAAATTGAATAAACTTGAAAATCTCAATGAATATAAAGATTTTAGATCACACACTTTTGACAAGTATGAACATGCCATTTAACATGTTCATGAGATCACAGGTTATAATCCATAAATCTATGGTAATAATACTACAATATATACATTTTTAAAAAATTTTATAAATTTATTTTGCCTCAAATGAGCCCAATGTTATTGAAAAATGACGTTGCAGAAGAATATCTGTAATCGTCGAGATGACTCGATACTTGCCGGATAATGATTGATCTGTGCAGATTAGAGCAAGGCACGAGTGGATATTCGGGTGCATCCAACACCTGACCGGCAAATACTTGCTACCGGAAAGCCAGATTTGCCAGCCGCGAACATACTTGCCACTCGCAAGTACTTCATCTATAAGTGAAGTACTTAGCAAATATTTGCTTCGCGGGTGTGCAAGTACTTGCTAGTTCAGAGTATTTTTCGTGTTCACCGACGATCCTCGAGCAATTGCGCGGGGGCTATCGACGTGCACGATATATGAGGTTCATGCCCACCTAGTTGTTATGCAACAGGGAAGAGACAGAACACGCATACAGAGGAGGAGGAGGATGGTAAACGGATGAGGAAAATAAGGCTGGTGAGGGGTGATGGCAATGGTGATGTGAGGAACAGTAGTGAAACGAGCCAGAAGAGAAGGAGAAGTAGAGTAAATGAAGAGGACAGTGCAAGAGAAAAGATAGATGCGCACCGTTCGAGGCTCCATGCATCCGCGACGCCAAGGAACCCAAAGTCCAACTCTCTAGCATGACCCTCCGTAGCGCCACGTCATATTGCGTTATTGGTGCCGTCATCCTAGTCATTGACGTCGTCGTTCCAAATTGCATGGTGTCCTTGGGCGCGCATAAGCAAATACGTGGTCGACAATTCGCGTCGTTGCAGAGATGGACACAGGAGTGTGCCCCGAAATGTATCCGATGGCGTAGCAACTAGCGCTCGCTATCCAAGTGGTAAGACGGCCTCGTCCTGAGGGCTGCCGTTGAAATCTATAGAAAGAGCGCCGTCACAGAGACAAGCGCAAAAGATCGCCTCGGAGCATATCCAAAGGCGCAGGGGCCGGCGCAAAGCCAAACCCGCTAGAAAAGCACAAAAGAGGAAAGAGAACAAGTCATACAAGTCCCAGAGCAAATTCTGGGGCTGACGAGCACGATATAAACGTCGTGCTGTAATGATAAGAGTCCAAGAGAAAAGATCGGACATGATCGATCCTTATCCGGTAATTGCCGGTGTCATTGGTGATCTCGGTCTAGGTAAAAAATTCTCGCTGATGTTGTTTCTCAACAACGTTGGGCTCATTTGAGCTCAAATAAATTATGAAAAATCCTTAAAAATATATATTAGCCTTGAGGCAAGTATTAAGCAAGTATTTGAAGCAAATACTTGTCTTGCCAACCCCATACTTGTAGGGTTCGAAAGTCAAGTTAAGTCAGGTTAAATGACCTTAATCTGGCTTGACTGGTAACCGGACTGGTCAGTGAAATCCGGTATTTTGCCTTAACCAGTAACCGTAACCGGTTAAGCAGCCTGACCGGTCAAGTCAAGCCCAGTTAAGCAATTTTGACCGGTTAGGACTGTGACCGAGTTACGACGGGTCATAGTTGGTCATAACCGGGTGGGCAGCCAAACAAAATGACACCACTAGGTATTGAACACAAGGCCTTACAACCTGAACTCAGGTTTGGGTGAGTCAATCAAGCCACTAGGTCATTAGGACATGCTTTATGGGAATGTAAAGGTTTTATACTCGTTCTGGGCTTTACGGGCACATGTACTCGCTGCCCGCATACTACTCATATTCATGATTGATACTGTATTCACTCTACATTGCGTTATTGACCATTATAGATACTTCTAAAATGAACAATAATATGTATTTACCTGTTTCTTTAGAGATTAAGCACCCTTCTAGTGGCAAATACTTCGACATGAACAGGACATGTAAGTTGCATGTAAGTACTCGTGCCCACAAGTATAGTACAATCCTCTCATTAAGTCAAAAATAGGTAAAATTGAAAGATGTTCGAAATTATTGTAGAAATGTATCTCGACATATCCGAGAGTGAACGCGGCCTTCGTTGTGGCTTTAGAGCCATCCCAAGGTCGATTCTAGCGTCGAAAATACATCGGTTCGATCATCCGAATAGTCAGATCTCAACCTTCGACCATCACCATCTCGCGACGCTTGGTCTCCGATGACCCAACCATGGGACGTGCCTACTAAGCGTCGTTCTCTACCCATCCATCTTTTTTTTTCGCTTTTCCCATGACTACACGGGCTTGAAAAGCCCCGGCGGCCCTGGAGGACGCATAAGCCCTCCAACGAGGCCGCATACCTTCGACAACGATGGCGGATACCCTCTCTCAAGCAGAGAATTCAGGAAATTAACTTTGGAACTCGATGCCGCGCTTGCTGCAGACAGGCGGTGTCAACAAGGTGCCTATTTTTCTTCCTGTTCTACCTATACTTACATCTAACTATACAGCGACGAACACACCAGCCGGACAACAATGACAGCGACAACGACAACGTCGATACGGTCACCATGGAGACGACTTGTCTACCCGCCGAACTGTGTGCAGGCAGGCAGTGTCCTTGAGGTGCGCGGCTTTTTGTGTTTGATTTTGATGGCAATTTCCCTTTCACAGCACTCACCACGACTACCACTGCGACAAGATCACGGCCACGCCATCACGATAACACGACCACGACTACTTCCAGGCGTTCTCCGAGTCTGATCTGACTCTCTTTTCATTTCTTTTGCGTGGATTCGCGGGCTTCAAGAGCCCTCGCGGCCTTATAGGACGCGTAAGCCCTCCAAGGAGGCTGCAAATCTTTGGCGATGATGATTGGGACCTCACGGGGCAGAGGATTTAAGAGATTGAAGTGGGACTCGACGCCGTGCTGTCTGCTGACAGCCTTCGTCGTCGCAGTGCACATTTTTTGCTGTATTTCAGTACATATTTACCTTCTTCAGCAGGACTATACCTCCAGGACGACGACAACGACTACCCCACCACCACCACATCTCTACGACGATGACAATGGCCATGGTGCTGCCAGCACACCAACAACACCATCACCCCACCGTGCCAACATTGCTACTACCATGGCAACGACAACGCTGTCACTACCACAGGAACGATCCGTCCTGACGACGAAGACAGCCAGCTCTCAACAACGAGGCTGCGACGACGACGTTAACAGCACCGGTTCTCTCCCCACAAAATCGGCGACCCTCACCCAGAAACCTCGCCACCACGACAAACCTCATCATAGCAAACCCTCGCCATCACAACAATAATGGGCCGTAAATTGACGTGCGCTGTCTGCTGGCAGTTGCATTCTTAACGTGCGTGTCTTTATCTTATTAATGTGTCTTCGAGTTACGTGCTCTCCAGACTGCGACTTTCATGACACGACACAAACATCACCACCACTATCAACATCTATCTCCTTGCTCCACTCTTGCGGCGATGCAGCGTTGATCGTTACCTTGCATCGACAGGAGTTGTGGGCAGGTTTTCGTGCAATGTGATATGCAGCCCATGCTATTTAGCACAGGCATGCTCGCAGGGCACGAAAATTTACTAGTCATGACCGGTTACAACCGGTCATGGGTGGTTAAGTGAAATTCTAGTTTTACGCTTGACTATTGACCGTAACCGGTCAAATTGTGTGACCGGTCAAGCTTCATTGGTCAAAATTTTGGTCAGGTCCGGTCAGGTTAAGCAATTTGACCGGTCAAGCTTAACCTGACCTTAAAACCCTACATACTTGCCACCCGTGCATCACCCGGGTGTTAGCAAGTGCCGGGTGGGCAGGTGCCGGGTGGGCAGGTGCCGAATGCGGCACCACCTGGGTGACATCAATACTTGCAGATATTTGCAAGTACTTACCACTCGTGCCTTGCTCTAGCGCAGATCTTACTTCTTGTCCTCTTACCGTCACAGCACGATATTTGCGTCGTGTTCATCAGTCCTAGAAAATTTTTTGGGGCCTCTTCTACTTCTATTCTTCATGTTTTCTTGCGTTTAGAGTGCAATTTGGCTGTGTGCCATCCGCTGCGCCCTCGGATATATTCTGAAGTGCATTCTAGTACTTGTCTTTGCAACGGCACCACTTCTACAAGAATTTGAGATGTGTAAGCGCTTCCGATAAGGCAGTAGAGCAAGGTACAAGTACTTACCTGGGTGCACTCGCCACTCACGCAGCAAGTACTCGCACCGCCAGAGCTATACCTGGCACCCATAAAATTACTTGCTACCTATGGGTGAAGTACTTATCAAGTACTTGCTCGCAAATGGTGCAAGTACTTAGTCAAGTCCATCCTAATAGCCTGCACATTTTCATGCTCACCAACGACGCCCAAGCAATTGTGCGGAGGTCTTCGACGTACATAATGTGCATTACATATTAAACATGGATGCAGCATAGGGCATGAGTGACAGGAATGGAATGTGGGAATGGTGCGAGGGGGTGGAGAAGACGCGTGTAGCAAAAGAAAAGCAAAAAACATACTTTTTACGGCTGGATGTATCTGCAACGCTATCCAACCCCAAGATGCGACCCGCCATAAATTCATAGCGGGTAGTCATCCTGGCCATCATTGGTACTGTCCTAGTTGAAGATCTTGTCATCCTGGTCGTCGCTGCAGATACAAACACAAGAAATCACCCCAGAATGAATCTGAGGGCGCAGCAGCTAGCGGTAAGCTAAAACGAGCATGTAGGATGTGGCGGCCTCGTTCAGAGGACTGACACTGTTTAGATCCATACGAAAGAGTGCTGTTGCGTAGACAAGCACCAGATGCGCTGCAAAACATATCTGAGAACGCAGCGGCCAGCCCAAAGCCAAACCGCACGAGAAAAATAAAGAAAAATAAAGAATAGAGGTACAAGAGACTCCAGAATAATTTCTGGAGTCAACGAGCACAGCGTTGAAGCCGTGCTGTGGTGGGAAGAGATAAGAAGACGTGATTGACTCATCAGATCCTTATCCGGCAATTACCGGATCCTTCGACTGATGCCATCAGGCTAGAAATTCCAGCGCAAGATCGTTTCTAGGCGACGTTGGGCTTATTTGAGCTCAGATAAATTCTATAAAATCTTCTAAAATATATATATTCAGATAAGTAAGTATTAAATAAATATTTGCCTCACCAAAGTCGTACTTGCCACCCGCGGACCACCCGGATGATAGCAAGTGCCGGGTGAGCAGGTGCCAAGTGAGGGTTCACCCGGGTGGTCACATTACTTGTAAATATTTGCAAGTACTTACCACTCGTGCCTTGTTTTATAAAGCAGCGACACTTTCGGTTAGAGACCTTAACGAGTCAACGGATCATGCGAGTTTATCCGTACTCGATCCGCTCGGGCTTCTCGGAGATCCGATTCGTTTGATCTGTAGACCCGTGACGGGTCAGATTACATACGGATCGCGAATCAGCCTCTGAAGGCGTGAGTACTCATCGCGAGTACTCGTGTTGACTCGTGAATATTTAGAGATATATTTAAACTTAATTTACAAATTTTTACGAAGTCAAACGGGCCTCTGCGTCATCCAAACAAGGCGTTCGCGTCAATATCTGGGCATTTCTCACGATCCGGCAAAGACCGAGAGGCCGCGTAAGCCTCTGATCGATGACTCGATCTTCTCTTCATCTCTCTCTTATACCACCACCACGACCACCCAGTGCGCGACGGCCGTCGCCACTGCCACTCTAACGATTGCCAGGTGGCCTCTGGGGTATGGAGCTTGGTCTTGACTCCGTCCTGGATGCGCTGCTGCTGTCTTTGCGACAGCAGCTAAGGATACAACGACTCGACGACAACAATGACACCACTGGACAACATGGTTACGCCACCGCCGACAACTACAACGATGATGGCGACGATGAGAATGCGGAGATGATGAGGAGATGTGGATATGGCGGTGATGAGGTACGCATCGACGTGGTGATCTAGACAACGACACGTCGTCTACAACAGTAAGTAACATCTTCCTTACTACCACCTCCTCCACCATCACCACCTCCACCACCACCACTGTGACTACCACCACCATCAGTGCTCCCACCACCACTTCCACTCTCACTTCCACTCCCACCACCCTCAGTCCTTGCCTCATGCGTGGCTGAGTGTCCCTATGCCATTGCCTGGGGATACTTGTCATGCATGAATAGCTTTGGGTGGTGGAGTACTCGATCCGGTTGACAATCTTGGCGATCCGATCCGTCTGACTCGCGGATCTATCGCGGGTCAGATCGCATAAGGATCGCGGATCGACCTCCTCGACCACGAGTACTCGTGTAATGGATTGCGAGTCAAACTCAAGTTTGACTCGTTGAGGTCTCTACTTTCGGTTAACGTCGATGGGCTGTAGAGTTTAAAAGTCTGTCCAATCTAGTCTTTTGACCTCAAAGTTAAGCAACCGGGGACTGCAATCAGTTGCAACTTCCCAGTTTCAGGCGCAACCGCAACCGGACCTGGTCCTAACTGTGCAACCGGTCTCCAACTGCAGTCTTAAGACCGGTCTGAATCAGTTGCAACTCAACTAGTTGAGACCAGTCCAGATCTGGTGTGATGCGTCAAAAGAATGCAATGGTGGAAAGGTAACCTGTCAGATGGCTGCTACCCAGAGGAGTTTGACGAGGACATGGTGTTTTCCATTTATGACCTCTTTCAGTTGTCGCGCGGTCAGCTGAAGACACAGAATTCTCTTATTGCTTTAATAATATTGACGAAATTTCAGAGAAGCTCGGTGTGTCTTGAAAGACTAAGAAAGACTTCTATTTCATGGCTTTCTCCATGTGTTATTCAGGCATTCTTTGGAACCTTCATAACCATACTGTAGTATTTCAATCATAGGTTCATGGGTCGTGACCTGTGACTCCATGAATATGTTGAATGGCATGTTTATACTTGTCAAAAGTATGTAGCTACTCAAAGTTGCGCTGAGGCGAGGAAGCACAGATGGGATTAGGTTGAGGCTTGCACTAGACTGAAAGAGGGTTCGAGAGCTTGTAACTGGAGAAGGGGCAGTCCCAGTCGACAAGGAAGCACTTGAGAGCAGAAGGGATGACAATTAGAGGGAGCAGGAGGCTTGTTAAGGGGTAGACACTGCAAGAGGGATCGTCTGCAGGGTTTGAAGCACTTGCGACGTACTGAGAGAAGATAGTAATTTCAGTGCTTTTACAGGTGATGTGAACGTATTTAAAGACGTCGTTGACAGCTTTGTTCCTGCTTCTGCCATTCCACTATCCCTCAACGACAGAAGTATTGTCTTTGTGTACCTTGAAGTAATTATTGCAATAACTTGTAAGTATTAGAGGTCAGACATCAGCATGCGAGATATGCAAATGCGAGAAGAATACTAATTGCAATAAGGGTAAGCACAGTGAGCTTGAAACTGACTGCTTCTGCTTATAGAGTTTAAAAGTCCGGTCCAGTCCAATCTTTTGACCTTAAAGTCAGGCAACCGAGGACTGCAACTGGTTGCAACTTCGCAATTCTAGATGCAACCGCAACCAGACCCGGTCCTGACTGCAACTGGGCTGCAACTGCAGTCTCAAGACTGGTCCGAGCCAGTTGCAACTCAACCGGTTCAGACCAGTCCGAACCAGGTTGCATTACTTAAAATAGTACAGTAAACCAGACATCTGTATCCCAAGATCAAGTCAACAGTATGTAGCACACTTGTACAGTAATTCATTTTATTAGGAACTGCTCAGAGTCATTCTGGGCAGTTCTGCATTCTGTTCAGGCTGCAGAGTTGGCTTTATAAGCAGCCTAATTGGGCAGATGAAGTAGATGTCTCTGCATGCAACCCTCAATAGTGAGTGAAATGCTATACATCCAGAGAGTGAAATGTTCGGTTTTGAGAGCTGGATTTAATGGAATTTAAATCGGGTAGCAGTGTACTATGAAATTAGGCCATAAAACGCCATTTAGCCTAATTTTACCTATATTTTATTGATTACTCATGTAATATGACCTCTACAAATATGGACCCGGATACTATCTGATGTAGAATTCACCGCGCTACATTTCGTACACTCACATCTAAGTGAGAAAACCACTGCATCGCTCATAATTTAACAGATACACTTGTTTTCAGCGAAAAACCGGTTACAACTGGTTGCAACCGGTCTAGCCCGGTTGCGGATCATCCCACAATGGCTCAGGACCGGCAATCGCAACCGGTCCTAGTCAAAACCGGTCCTAAACGATTGTAGTCCAGTCTGGTCTGCGGTCTTTTGCGGTCCTAGCAACTGGACTTTTAAACTCTAATTGGATGTCCTGCTCACCCGGCGCATTCCGTCTAGGAAGAAGACGCCATGCCCGCCACTGACCTCCAATAATGACTGTAATACCCACACCTGAACTGGTGTCTGAGAATGCGGCAACATTCAAAACTTTGTAAGGGCGAGGTATTATAGTATACGTCTCTCGAGCTTGTGGTTGATGAGACAGTCAGACCACCAGACCAGATCTGTCGCAATTGACTTTGAAGGAGTCCGGAGCATGAAAGGGTTATCATTAAAGATTCCAAGCATGGACTCGAGACTGATGAGATAGGCTCAACCAGAAGGGACGACTTGGGTGCATGAGAGAAGTCTTCCGTAAAGCGTACAGACTTCTTTCAAAGCGTGGGTTAACTTCTCACACTAGACGCAGATCGTATCTTGATACTTCTCACATCTGTCCACGGGGAGAGCGATACTACTGTAGTATTACTACTATAGGTTCGTGTTACAGGTCACAAGGCCTCATGATGCAAACCTAATTATAGTTAGTTACTAGGTCACAAGAGGTTGTGAAATTAGTCACAAATTTGACTTTAATCTAAATTTTGCTTCTCCGACCCATTCTTAGTAGTTTTTTCTCTTATTTTACCTTGTTTAATATAAAAATAGTAGATTTCTGCTATTTAAGTGTATTTACAGCTGAAATCAAGCCTAAAACTATGTAAACTTGAAATTTTAGTACCAACAGCATTGATGAATGAAGCATCTATTCCCTAGCGCTTTGCATACATTACTGCTCGTAAATATTCTGCCCATCTTACTTCTCGCCCATCTCCTCTTTGACCACATATTCCCACTCGTGAGTGAATGATGATGTGGCGCCTAGGGATCAGCGCGGGTAGGCGGGTTTAGCGCAAGTTACGGGTATGAGGCCGGGTTAGGGTTTCCAAAATTGGTAAACCCGCCGAACCCACACCCCTCTAAACGAGGTCTAAAGGTGCTTAGGGGGCTACAGACAGTCCATAGGAGGTCAGGAGAGCATTGGAGCTCTCTAAAACTAGTTAAATGCATTGTCAAGCCAGCATGAATGATAAGATGCTTTATTTCAATCCAGATGTGATCGATGTACCCGCCAGTCAGAGCGACACAGGAGACTTGAAATAAACAATGGAGCTCGGAAGACCATAGGAGCTTCACCTTAAGACAGATAACACGCAAAAATCGCATGAAAAAGATGCATAAATTAAAGTCTTCTAAACTTGAGATGATAAATACTCCCTACAGGGGCCTATCCTCTACTAAAATCCCCTATTTCCATTCTCCTTCACTCCTATGGCTCTTAAGAAGCAACAAACAATGATGGAGAATCCTCTCAAGAGGGCTCACAATGCTGCTAGCAACGCCAACGACGACGCCGAGCCGAGTACCTGAACCTCCTCTTCGCGATGGGTGGCAAGACATTCATTGGGAGAGGAATGAAGGGTACCCTCCTCGTTCATGAAGTATCTATCGAAAGAGGTGAGTGTTGTATTCATAACTTTGAAACAAAACTTACCGTTTCTTAGACCCCCTCAAATGCATCCGGACAACATGCCCACTACCTAGAAGAAGTCGAAGTGCTTCTTCGGCATCGTTAACTGCTCCTGCGGACAATAACAATGACAACGATGAAGACGACGCCCCTCTGCCATGCAAGAAGCGCCAAACCAAGCCCGTTGCCACCTCCGAAGATGAAGACCAGGAACCTGCTGCTCGTAAGTTGCATATCCTCTTCATTGTCGATAAGACTTACGTTGTAGCAGCTTCGAGAAGCTCGCGTACTACGAGTATGATTGATGCCAATGAAGATGATGAGGGCAGCGAGGAGGAGGTGGAGGAGGAGGTGGAGGAGCTGACAGAGGAGCAGAAGCTTGATAAATATCTCAACTTCATTGCTCGAAAGATGACTGACCTTTGCTTCAGCGATTAAAGCGAGCACCTGGGCATCACCCTTGTACAGCTTCTTCAAGGGACCGTATGTCAAGTATGTCAAGAAAAAGGGGAAGTCTCGAGTTGCGCACTGATTCGACTGTAATCACTGCAAGGATGGGATCAATCAGTTTCAAGATACGACAGATAAAAACTCACTAAGTGGGCTCAAACGACACATTAAACAGTGCATGGGCAAATCGGCTTTGAAGGCTGTTATGGAATCGAGCAGTAATCCTGCTGCTGTTTGCAAGAAATTGGCGAGTCAGGCACGGGGCAGTAATCTCAATATCGCAAGTATGTTTGACGGTCAGAGGAAGGCAGGACGAGCAACCTATTCCAATATTCAACATACTCCCACACAGACACGGTGCGTCTCCACTTACTCGTCATCCTTCTCAGTCTTGACGCCACTGTCCAGTGCTGAAATTGTTCGCTGGGTCTCGGAAAATTGTTGGCCTTACGAGGTGGTCGCTAATCGAGGCTTCAAGTCCTTGATAAAGACTGGTCGTCCCATGTACTGGATTCCGCATCCGACAACGGTGGCTCGCGACATTAAGAAAGCATTTGCAAAAATGCGGCAGCGTGTTGCGCAGATGTTGAGGGTCAGTGAACAACCTTGTGTCGACAATGAGACTTACCTTGATTAACAGCTTTACTCTGGACAAATTCACTTTGTCACTGACGGGTGGACTTTCGGGAACCATGGCACGTATGTAGCAATTACGGTGCATCTTACAAATGAAGCAGACGAACCAATCATCGTTTTGCTTGACTTCATTGAAATCCTGAAGGTACGTTATTCAGCGCTTAACGATTGAATTAAAAGAACTTACTTTTTTGATGTAGTCACACTCAGGCGCTACTCTTGCTAGCGAGTTCGTCTGCATCCCCCAAGAGTTCGGAATTGAAGACAAGGTTAGTTTGGTCTTGTATCGTTGTGAATTGTACTTACCTTCCTTCAAGCTCGGGTGTGTTATGGCAGATAATACGACTCCCATGAATGCAATAGCTGCCAAGATCACTGACCTTCTGCCAATGTTCGGGGGCAGGAAGTAATGGATCCGGTGCTTTGCGCATTCCGTCAACCTAGTCGCGAAGTCTTACCTTCGGCTTTTTGACTCGTTCAAGAAGAAGAAGAAGAAATATGCTGAGAAAGAAGTCAGCCATGAGGACGCCGAGGAGTTGGACGACAACAACAACGATAAAGAGTGGGGCGAGTTGGATGATGAGGCTCGCCGCATTGTGGATGGTGAAGACCTGGAGCTGGAGGAGGAAGAGCAGGCTGCTTTAGAGGCTGTCCTCGCTGAGATTGCTGATATGGAGGCTATAGCGGATGACGAGGACGCGGACACAGATACAGATGAGGATACAGATGAAGATGAGGAGGAGGAGGAGGAGGATAAGAATGACGACAAAGATGGGCTTATCGATATGGAGGAAGTTATTGCTGACGAGCAGGAGCGGAAGGATTTTTACGCTGAGGCCAAACCCATCTGCAATGCTCTCATCAAGGTATGTTATGTTCATACTTCTTATTGCTTAGCTTATTATATCATCTTTAGATACGTACCCTTGCCTTCAAAATTATTAATTCCTCCACCAAACTCCTTTCGGCCTAGCGTGCCCTTCTCCGCAAGTCAGGAAAGAAGGAACACGTCATTCCTTGTGACGTTCGGACACAGTGGAACTCGACGTACGACATGCTGCACTTCACGTACGAGTACCGGGATGCCATCACCAAATTTTCCGCCACTAATGCCCACGGTCTCCGCAAGTAGGAGCTAGAGCAAGGCACGAGTGGTAAGTACTTACGGGTACTTACAAATATTGACGTCACCCGGGTGGTTCCGCACCCGGCACCTGCCTACCCAGCACTTGCTAACACACAGGTGGTGCATAGGTGGCAAGTACGGAGTTAGCGAGGCAAGTATTTAATGCAAGTACTTGCCTAATACTTGCCTGAATGATAATATATATTTTTGAAGATTTCTTATAATTTATTTGAGCCCAAATGAGCCCAACGTCGTCGAGAAACGACATCCGCGAGAATTTCTTTTCCGGCCCGAGATCGCCGATGACATTGGCAGTTACCGGATAAGGATCAATCGTGTCTGATCTTTCCTCTTACCCTCTTACCATCACAGCACGACGTCCACGTCGTGTTCGTTGGCCCCAGAAAATTTTCTGGGGCCTTTTCTACTTCTATTCTTCGTGTTTTCTTACTTTTGGAATGCGGTTTGGCTTTGCGCCAGCCGCCGCGCCCTCAGATTCATTCCGGGGCGATCTTTTGCGCTTGTCTTCGTAACAGCGCTCCTTTGTATGGATCTGGACGGCGTAAGCCCTCGCCAGGAGGCCGCTCAACTATTGGACAGCGGGCGCGCGCTTGCGGTGGCGCCCGGTCTCACCATGGCGCCAGGTTGATGGAACTCGTCTACTTGACGGTGCCAGTTTGGTGCTTTACGACGCTGCTGATTTCGCGGCACTCATTTACACGACGGCGCTACGAGGACGCACAACATCCAAGCCCTCGGGCTGAGGTTCTGGTGGACTTTTTGAGGCAGGACGGCGTCGCGGATGTATCCAGCCCCAAACAGTGCGTACTCATCTTGTTTCTATTTTCCTCTCTAATCCGTCCTTAGTTTCACGACAACGACAGCAATTAGGACGACGAATCCACGATGACTCGACAATTACCAGGACGACAACCACTGCACTCCATGTCCTCGCGCCCACCATCTCCCAGCTACCACCATTGTGCTGTCTTCCCACCACCCAGTACCCATGTTGTGTCCCTTCCCTGTTGTATAACGACAGGGTGGGCATCAACTGTATACATCGTGCGCGTCGATTACCCCCGTGCAATTGCCTGGGGGCCGTCGGCATACACGAAAAAAACATTATGACTTGTGCTGTATTTGTACAAGTACTTGCCCATCCGGAAGGCAAGTACTTGTCAAGTACTTCACCTGCGGGTCAAGTACCCACGGGTGCCAAGTAGTTTCACGGGTGCCAAGTATGGCTTTTCGAGCACGAATACTTGTCTCCTGGGTGACAAATGCACCCGGGTAGACACTCATGCCTTGCTCTAGTAGGAGCTTCAGCCGCCTGAATGGGAATTACTATTTGAAATGCTCGACATTCTCAAGGTGCATTAGCTCTATTCTTGTGCAGCATTGACCTGATATTGTAACACAGACTTTTAAACGTGCCACGACCTTCTTCTCAATGAATGAGCTAGTACTCGCAGATGTTATCCCTTACATCGACGAGCTTGATGAGCTTTTAACGTCCCGCATGGTCGCACTCATCATCGAGCTGGGCTTGAACGAGCAGATCATGATCTCTGAGTCCTTCAAGATATGCTGTCTGCTGGCACAACGCACACTCAACAAATATTACCAGCTTACAGACAACACCGCAGCATATCACATTGCAATAAGTACATTTTTTATTTGTTCTTTATTGGATTGTTAACGAGTTTGTCCCGCTCAGTCCTTCACCCATCCCACAAGCTCGAGTACTTTTCTTCAAGCAATTAGGAGCAAGCATGGATAACGGAGGCTACCAAAACACCCAATGCTGTACCCGAATATCCTGAATGCCTCTAACCAGAGGGCAGTCTATTAC
>QLPD01003286.1:0-17572 GCA_003314085.1 Hymenopellis raphanipes
CGTTATTTCCGTTGTTAGTTCATCAAATTTTTCGGTGCATTAGACGCTCAGCGTTTCCTAGATCGCTTTCCGGCAGCCACATTTAATGCTAGAATGCAACTGATAAAGGCGGAACCTCTCAACGGCTATCTAAAGCTCGCCATTCAATCTGGAGCCGGGCGGGCCTTGACGATGTCCCTCCCGCGTCCCATGTCGCTCTCCGTCGAAGAAATCACTCGAGACTTCTCGCAATTTCGTGGTCTAGTCGATGTCGCACTAAGGTCAGTCATTATTCATTCTTTCCTCGAGTGAGCTATGTTAATTACTGGCGCTCAGTACGAATCATGTCATTTTGCGGCATAACTCCCTACTGGCTGCGTTGGAGGTCGTGTGCGCGTTAGAGGCACGCACTCGCCACCTTCCAGACAAGTATACCGGCGCTCGTGTGTCCTTTTTGCCGATGCACGGCGCACCGCCGACTCGGCCTGTAACCATCTTCCCCAATTACAAAAAATCAGAGAGAACCGTGACAAAGAGGTTTTCGAATAACTTGAAACCCTAAGTGGTAAATGCAAGCCCCCAGCATTCACCGCTCGCGATCCTTCCAGGATGTCATACCAGAAACAGACCCGCTCCAACCCAGTGACGACCCCAGCCCGTGACACACTCCGCGACTGGGATCGCCGCACCCCGACCCCGGCGCTCGAGAGGAGAAGAGACCAGTACAAGAACCGTACCATCACCCAGTCGGCCTTTAATACAGCGGATAGTAGGGGGCGTAAAGTAAATGTAAAATGTCTCGCATCCGCGACCACTGCAGTTAACAAGGTTTTCCTCGTAGAGGCGACTCGGATTGGGGGGAGGCATTGATTGTTTCTTAGCTCAATAGTTGAGTTGCAGGTAGCAGATACCATGTAATTTGGTGATGCGAGACGGGCAGAACAGAGAATCGGTTCACGGATAAACTTTCAGGACGGGAGCTCCGAGTAGAGTCGGACAAGATTAGAGTAAGTCGCTCAGGACGATCTTCAAACATGGTATTGAACTCGGTTAAGAAGGCAAGCATACACTGGTTCTTAGAAATGTCAACTCAGTTCACTGAAATGAGACTTGAAAGGGTGTTTCCTGGTAGAGAATTTGCCATGACCTTCCAATGAAAGAGAGCAGGTGAAGGACATACAGCAGACTTGTGTCTCTTTCCAACAGCAACCTTGAAGCCATGAATAATCAAGCCCATCGCCTTCAGATAGAGGTCATTTTTCTCCACAGCTTAGCGATACGAACCAGCCAGATGGTCCGAGAACGGCTTTCTGGAACTTCCAAACATAGGCGGAATCAGTGCGTAAAACACATCGAGAACGTGCGCATCGTGGAGAATTTTGCCTACGACGCGGTATCTGGCACAGGCCAATTTAATCCACAAGTTAAGCGACGGAACTGACCTTTTCGCGTGCCTAGGACCTGACCTTCAGCCTCATGACGGACAGATTTTACTTGCCAAGCTGTTTAAAGTTTTTGCAGAAGGGCTCAGGACTCGAAAGGATGATCTACCATCAGTATTTATCAGCAGTAGCAGATGCGCTAAAGCAATATGCCAAGAACGTGGGGAAGCACTCATGAATCTGTGTACTAGCCAGCATTGAGGAAAGCTATTCAAAAGAAACTGAGGAACCTCATTTTCGGCGACTAGCAGAAAGGTGCCGCCGAACTTGCGAGAAGGATGGGAGGTGGCAAAGATTATACCTGGGACTTGCTACAAGATACGAGCAGTCAAGACAATAAGTCGTCGAGACGTAGGTCTATCTGAGGTATCTCTAAGGATAAGTAATGTCCTAATCATACTACTCGTACTAAACAGGTCGGGTCGGGTCAGATCAACGTCAAACTACGTCACCGAATGGTGGCGATGTAGCCCTCTCAGAGATTGATATTCCAGGACGCTCTCAAAGATTTGATGAAGATCTTCATAAAAGAAAAGCCGATATCTCCGTACTTGTCAAACCCTGGTGTTTATCATTAATGATAGCTACGTCCGTGGCGATGCCGCACAGCAAGTCGCGCTAGACATCAGCCAATGAGAGCTGGTAGAAAGGATATTCAGGAAACTGACCTGGAAAATCTGCGCCGCCCTATCCAGATCGCGCTCATAGTCCTGAAATTGCCTCAACAGCGCAGTCCTTCGTAGAAGTACGCGATTCCATTTTGTGTACTGCTTCAGCACGACGAGCTTTTGCTCAATCTCCGCGACAAGTCTGAACAAAGAAGAAGTGAGCCAGTTGTCATATGAAATCCTACGCCTACACACCGAAAGTACTCCGCAAGCGCTTGTATAATTCTATTGCGCCTGGCGCGGTCCATACGCTCGCTATGCGGAGCAATCTCTGCGACCAGGCGAACGATATCGGCGGTCGTCTTCTCTAGACGATTGGCCAAGCTCTTCGCCGCATCCTCACAGACTTGACATTCCTACCGACATCGCGATCAGATAGGTAAAAGTCTAGAACTTGAAAGCACTCACGTCGGCAATCTTAACAACAGTAACAACAAGCCCCGCAACAGCTTTGACGATTGGGACACCGGTAAGTGTTTCCCCGACGTCCTTTACGACGGTAGCCACAGTGCTAGCAGTTGTCATGACCCTGTCTGTCGCCTCGACATGTCCAGTACCGCGTTGGGTAAGCGCCACAGGCAAGGTCGGCGCGTTGACGCCGACAGTGCGGACAGTCACAATAGATACAGTGGGAGGAAATCCTTGAATATTGGGAGCGCTTGCGCGCGTTCGTCGATTAGAGGAAGCCCCTCGCTTGCGAAAGTTGAAGATGGCCATGATGAAGGTAAAGGTAGAACAGAGACTTGAATGCTGTATAGACAGCACTACGATGCAAGAGCACGTCTATGTTTGGCTGTGCCACACGTAAGTTTCTTTAGACGCCGTTGGGATAAATCGGCGCTGAGTATCCTGATGGGAGAGTTAATGCCAGGATCACGGGCGTAGCAAGAAAGTAGACAGACCTATGCGTTTACGATGTTGAAAATACTAGCGCCACCGACGAAGCGGGTACCTGTGAGACCAAGCATCGATATGTTCCCGGATAAGTATAACGCTCCTCCGTCTGCTCTGAAGGGTAGCACGGTAGACGTCATAAATGCGTTGTGGACGCACATAGGGCTCTCGTCCGCTTCGTGAAGGAGGCTAGGAATGACATTCCTGCAACAATCATGCGACTAAGCGAGCTAGTGAAGTAGACGCGCTTAGGAGTAGATAGGAAGGTACATGGGCTTCTACGCGTTGCCTCTCCCAGCCGTAAAGTTAAGCCGAGCGGACATGAAGGCGATTCCGGACTCGGTGCGTGGAATGATAAATGGCCTGACACTGAAATTGCGTTCTACGCCATAGCGCGTCTTCGATATCGTCCATGGCAGCGAGAAAGGTACCCGTTCTCTCGTCGCCTGAATCCAAGTGAGTGACATAAAAAAGCCGCAGAAGATGGGACCTCACCAAATGCTCCTTATGACATCCAACGATATCGCGCTGCCCCGCCCTAAATGTACGGGACGATAGACCTGGAGATTGGTTCCTGGTCGCTGATTTGGGCGTTCTGCCCGGGAGATATGCCATACGCGTCACGATTTGAGAAATGTGCTGTTCTTCGTCTTTGTCGTCGA
The DNA here is from genome assembly GCA_003314085.1 of Hymenopellis raphanipes. Lineage (NCBI taxonomy): Eukaryota > Fungi > Basidiomycota > Agaricomycetes > Agaricales > Physalacriaceae > Hymenopellis > Hymenopellis raphanipes. The sequence goes on from QLPD01003286.1 coordinate 3,646, forward strand.
TGTGATCGGCATTGTCGCATTGGAGGAGGATGACGGGCAATGACTGAGTCCAGGTCCGCAGCATGTCTTCAATATCGTTTCAGATGGCGAGAAAGACACCCTCAAGAGCTGGTCATCAAACCAACTCGAGCACAGTTAGTTGCACGAAAATTCCGCAAGGAATGCGTCCTCACCAAATACACCAACAACTATCCCCGCACCGTACGAGCGCCTGTCACATACAACAGAGACGACGATCCTTGCATTGGCTTCTCGCCAGCTCTGTCGCTCCCTGACTTGGTGGCATTTTATGTGCCGTAGACGATATGGTGAACTTTATCGAATCAGAATTTGAGAAAGGGGTCTGCTTGTTGTCGTCGTCGTCGGTGTTGGCACTGTCGTATTCGAGAATGAAACTAGCGTTGTGGGTGATTTGGGTTGATAGAGGATGGTGGCAGAAGGAAACCGAGTGCTACATTCCCACGCTGCTGCCTGTTGCTTGATCTCTTGAAATACCGTCTAAAGACCTTGGTAGCGCGTCAATAGACGCGTTCTCGTCCTAATTGATCTTTTCTCGACGTGTGTAAATAGCAGTAGTAGTAGAAAAGCGTGCTCATATGGTCAAACGAAAAAAAATGCCGGAAGGACGGATACAGAAGCGCGACATGCAGTAGTAAACTACAGCTAGAGGTAATGTATAGCGTGAGTGTGGGGAGGTGTCAATAAGCGAAGAAGAAGGACAGAATGCAAGTGAAACAAAGTATTTGAATGAGCAGCATTGGGATAGCAAATTATAAAGCGAATAGGGCAGAACTTTGGGGCCGAAACTACAGTAAAAGCAGATAAGATAGCAGAACATGATTGTAAACACCTGTAAAACCCCGCTCGGCCCAGCGAAAGACACCATACCAAAAATCAAAACTAAATTTCTTAGTGGGCCCGCCTCTCGAGCGCGCCGAAGACTGCGCCACTGCACGATGTCAATGCACCAAAGTTCCCAATTGTCGTTTGTCCCCCTCGGAGCAAGTTGCGGAAGACGATCCTCAAACATGGTGTTGAACTCGGTCAAGAAGGCGAACATACACTGGTCCTCAGAGACTTGGAAGGATGTTTGCTGGGAGTGATATTGGTCTCCTTCCAACAACAACCCAAGCACGTCGCATATTTGCACGCCCATCGCCTATGACATTTTCGCCACAGCCTGCTGAGGCGAACCGTCCAGACGGCCCACGAACGGTTTTGAACGAATGAAGATATGGAATATCGGAGAGACAAGGACGGAGGCGATGACATAAATCGCAATGGTTGGCAGGAGGTATGCGGCGCGATAGGATACAGAACCGCAGCGTAGATAACGACATGCCCTTTGAGGTGGACTACGAAGGTAAATAAGCTGGGCAAGGATAAGCCGGAAAATGTAGACACACCACAGTGACCACACAAGTATAGGACATTCCAAACGTAGATGGTAGTGCTACAAACGGGCGCGTAAAACACACCAAGAGCGTGCGTCTCGTGGAGAATATCGCCTGACGAGGTACGCCTTGAATTTGGTCCAAAAGTTCGTGTAGAAGCGACTGAACGGACCTTGCCGCACGCCCACCCACATCGCCTGTCGTCCCGACTACCGAGCATTCCCCCCGATCGCGATAGATCCACGGTCAATCGAAGAACACGCCATTTAAGAGAAACCGGGGATGAGGTCGTGAACGTGCACGGAGGGGTCAAAGCTCTGAGATGCACCAGCCAGTTTCTTGCAATAACCAGAAATGTCAGAGCACACTGCAGCTTTAGAGGAGGAGAGACAGCGAAATGCCAGAGGATAGCAGTGATGATGGTAAGTACTAAGAGGAAAAGAATAACTGACATCCATCATGTCAGAAGGAGAGTCATATGCTTGCGTTGAATAATAAGTACAATAATTCATTGATGAGTTCTATCTATAAACAAGTGCACCGCCAGCGCGACAATCATTGAGCATCATGGTCGATCCTCTCCCTTATCAGGGAATGTTGTCAAAGAATAAGAATGGCATCAGACACTTGGATCAGCGTCCATATAGATCAAAAAAAAAAACCCTCCGTGCTTGTCAAACCAGGCTGTTTATCATTGATGATGGCTACATCCATGGCGATGCCACACAGCAAGTCGCGCTAGACGCCAGCCAATGAGAGATGGTAGAAAGGATATTCATGAAACTGACCTGGAAATTCTGCGCCGCCCTGTCCAGGTCGCGCTCATAGTCCTGAAATTGCCTCGACAGTGCCGTCCTGCGTAAAAGTACGCGATTCCACTTGGTGTACCGCTGCAGCACGAGGAGCTTTCGCCCAATCTCTTGGACAAGACTGAATAAAGAAAAGATGTGAGCCGGTTGTCATATGAAATCCTAAGCCTACACACCGAAAGTACTCCGCAAGCGCTTGAAAAATTCGATTGCGCCTGGCGGGGTCCATATGCTCGCCATGCGGAGCAATCTCTTCAACCAGGCGAACGATATCGGCGGTCGTCCTCTCTAGACGATTCGCCAAGCTCTTCGCCGCATCCTTACAGACTTGACATTCCTACCAACGTCGTGATCAGACAGGTAAAAGGCAAGAAGAAAGCACTCACGTCGGCAATATTAACAACAGTAACGACGAGCCCGGCAACAGCTTTCACGATTGGGACGCCATCCAGCGCTTCCCCGACATCCTTGACGATGGTGCCCAGAGTGCTAGCAGCAGTCATAGCCTTGTCTGATGCCTCAACGAGCGCAGGGCCTGCGCGCTGGGGATTGACGCCGACAGTGCGGACAGTCACAATGGATACAGTGGGAGGAAATCCTGGGAAACTGGGAGCGCTTGCGCGCGTTCGATTAGAGGAACCCCCTCGCTTGCGAAAGAAGATCGCCATGATGAGCGCAAAGGTAGAACAGAGGTTTGAAAGCTGTATAGACAGCACTACGATGCAAGGGTATGCCTATGATTAGCTGTACCATACACAGGTTGCTTTCGGCGCCGCTGGGATAAGTCGGCTGATTGCACAGGTCAAGTACCCTAATGAGAAAGTCACTGCCAGAGCTATGGATGAGGAAAGGAAGCGGACAGACATACGTTATAGAACATTGAAAATGCTCGCTCCACCGACGAAGCGGGTACCTGTGAAACGGACGATAGATTTGTTTCCGGACAGTTATGATTCTCCTCCGTCGACGCGTAAGGGTAGCACGGGAGATGCCGTCAAAAACGCGTTGTGGACGGACATAGAGCTCTCGTCCACTTCGTGAGGGAGTGAAATTCTGGCAACAATCATGCGGCCAAGCGAACTCGTGTAGATGACGCGCTTAGGCGTAGATAGGAGGGACATGGGATTCTACGCGTTGCCGGTGAGCGTCTCTTAGGCGTCCAGGCGATAGGAACCTAAGCCGCGCGTACGTGACGTGAAGGCGATCCGAGACGATGTTACTCGGCGCGTGGAATCAACAACTGCCTGAAGCGCCTGGCAGTGGAATTGCGTTCTACGCCATAGCGTGTCTTCGATATCGTTTCGTTGTCGGCCATGGCGGCGAGAAAGGCACTCGTTGTCTCGTCGCCTGAATCCAGATAAATGACACAAAAAAGCCGCCGAAAATGGGACCTCACCAAATGCTGCTTCGTGACATGCCAGTACATAGACCTCGCGTCTGGCTCCTGGTCGTTGATTGCTCCAGGAAACTGAAATGGCCGACTTGTAGCTCGCGCTGAGATGCTAGAGTGGGAGAGCGATGCGTCTATTGTTGGTGTATTGTTGACGGAGTGATGGCAAGAGAGAAAGCGGTGCGCCGTGATCGACGCCTGTGACCCTTACACCATCACCATCCCGAACTCAAGCGGACGATCCTGGATAGTTTGTTGGGTTTCTACTGTGGCGAAAGTATTTGTTACCTTGCAGGCACATTGAGCGTTTCCTTAGGCATTTGTATGATGTAGATGTGTATTACAGTAAATCACCTTCACCTAGGTTAGCACATTCTCTGCAATCATCAGCGCCTGGTCCGCACTACCTAGGCGCTCGTCTATTCAGAAAAGTAGAAGCCCAGGGAAAGTGCCGCAAGATAGCTCTCAAAACTGTTTCAGTGTTGGGATGTTCTTTCCGGGCTACGTTGCAATACAGCGAAGGTAGCTGCTGGCCAACGGAACTTCTTTCCCCGAGTATGTAAGCGCCCGTATACGCTTCTAGATGTGCTCTCTGGGAAGCTAATTATACCCCGAGGGCTCACCTTTGACACTTTCGCATTTATCGACTGAGCCATATAATCCCGTTCATGTGCTATAGGAACAGTCAGCACAATGATACTGGGAGTCTGGGACCAGTTCATCAAGCAGCGATGAATACTTACTGTCATGTCGTGGCTCTGGATGCCGTGCAGTTCCTCAACCTCGTCATTCTTGCGACGGCTTGCTTGAGGCGTAGGCCTGCACCGAGGACAGTAATGCCCTGAGAGTGGCATTCAGAGTCGGAGATGCGCCGTCGGATCTGTTCGAAAGGGTTCTATGTGCTTTCCTTGGAAGGCAGGAAGGATATGCCATGGCAGATCGATAAACATTGGATCTGTCTCCTTGATCCACGCTGTCGTTATGTTTGCTTGATGACTTTCCTCGAAGCGAAGGTGATAACGAGGATGATCACGTTACGCCGCTTTCGTCGTGTGATGGCAAATCAATAGCATAGCACTGTTGCATTACTAGACAAAGAGCCTACAAATATCCTCAAAGACGGTATCAATTTATCTCGGATAAGCGCTCCCGCCCATTGACGCGAGCCTATATACGAAGACACATGGACGGGGAATGTGGCGATCGTGGAGGGGTGGAATCTATCATCAGATCAGGTCATGCCTTGATTTGGAGTACGCGTTAAATTAAAAAGATAGACGCCAAGGACGATCTTCTTGATCTCAAGGAAACTGTGTCTGTGATGAGAAGGTTCTTTAAATGCTTCAACATACTACGATGAGCTCGGAGCCTCCGCCCCTCAAGTATGGAGCACCAATCGAATCCAGACACCCCCAGCCCCCCAGCAATGAGTCGATTCGCACCCTGGCACGACTTCAGTGCCGAGCAGTACCACACAATGGAGAGTACGGAGCATTACGATCAGTGGGGGGCGCCTTATTCACAACCGTCGGCAAGTTTGGCGGTTCCAGTCGACGGACCGGCAGGCTACTCGCAGCTTTATGTCCAGGACTACGTCGCCCGACTCCCTGTGGGCTACGAGAACTACTACGCAGATCAATTCAGAACTTACCATCCTCCTCCTCAGGATCATGAAGGGGATGTACCTCCAGCACCGCTGCCTTCAGCAGAGATCACTGCTGTGCTGCCGATGGCTGGTGGACGGGGGCCCACTCCTCGGGGAGGTATGAGGTTGCCGCCCAGCGGGGAGAGCGAGTCCGAGAGCAACGAGGACGTACATATCACTACCACTGCCAGGCCCCGAACGAGCAGATTGTGAGTGGCGCCACGTTATTTTATGAGCTACATTGACGCGTTGCTTAGGCCTGGGGCCTGCAATCATTGTCGCCGGCTCAAGATGCGCTGCGACTTTGGTAACAATCCTTATGCGTGCAAGCGTTGTCTTCGGGGAAACCAGAACTGCATTATTGAGGAGCGAACGAAGCCGCGAACACCAAAGTAAGCCTTGCTTTTAGACGCGTCGATAAAAGCAGCCATCAATCTTTGATTTTAGCAAACGGGAACATCTCCTTGCACAGCTTCGTGAGAAGGACGCAATCATCGAAAGCCTATTGAAACATATCTTTGTCCAAAGTTACGAGGGACAAGGCGCCATCCTGCCGGTAGCATTACAGTAGCGACCGGGTAGCATTTCGGTGAACCTCGTGTCATCGGCAGGTCTGCAAACCAGGATGGAGAAGTGATGGAAGATCTTTAAGGCCCACATACCGTTGCTTCGTTTCCTTGACATACACAAAAGTCTCATAGTTTCTTCCTTACTACGTCTGCTTGAGCCTTGTCGTGTCAGGTATGTGGTTTCAGTTTACCTTACTTCACTCTTCTCATTGTCATGTTAGTAACACCCCGAAATTTGAGCACCCGCCCTTAACATTTCTCACTATTTCCTTCCCCGTGTAGTACAGTGCTCCTCGTTCGCAATATTATCTCGACGGCCTTCGCGTCGGTTCATGGCTACCCCGCGGGACGAGATGATTGGGTGCTCTCACTGACGCCGATAGCTCTAAGCTTCTAAAACCCTGCTGTTTACTTGTGATAGCTCAATGATAGCTACATCCGTAGCTATGCCATACAGCAAGTCGCAGGCAATGAGAGATGGTAGAAAATGAGGATCACGAAACTCACCTGGAAAGTCTGCGCCGCCCTGTCCAGATCGCGTTCATAGTCCCGAATTGCCTCGACAGCGCAGTCCTTCGTAAAAGTAGGCAATTCGAATTTTGTGTACCGCTTCTTACTCGACTCGGATCTCCTGGACAAGTCTAAAGAAAGAAGCTGTGAGCAGTGGTCAAATGAAATCCTAAGGCTACACACGCAAAGTACTCCACAAGCGCTTGTAAAATTCTATTGCGCCTGGCGGGGTCCATATGCTCGCTATGCGGAGCAATCTCTGCAACCAGGCGAACAATATCGGCGGTCGTCTTCTCTAGACGATTGGCCAAGCTCTTCGCTGCTTCCTTACAGACTTGACATTCCTACCAACATCGCGATGAGACAAGTAAAAGTCTAGAACTTGAAAGCACTCACGTCGGCAATCTTAACAGCAGTAACAACGAGCCCAGCAACAGCTTTCACGATTGGGACACCGTTGAGTGTTTCCCCGACGTCCTTGGTAACGGTAGCCACAGTGCTAGCAGTCGTCATGGCTCTGTCCATCGTCTCGTCATGCCCAGTACAATCGCGTTGGCGACGTAGCGCAGACGAGGCTGAGGCCACGGCGCTGGGATTGACACCGACAGTGCGGACAGTCACAATAGAGACAGTGGGAGGAAATCCTTGAATATTAGGAGCGCTTGCGCGCGTTCGTCGATTAGAGGAAGCCCCTCGCTTGCGAAAGTTGAAGATGGCCATGATGAAGGTAAAGGTAGAACAGAGACTTGGATGCTGTATAGACAGCACTACGATGCAAGCGCACGTCTATGTTTGGCTGTGCCACACGTAAGTTTCTTTAGACGCCGTTGGGATAAATCGGCGCTGAGTATCCTAATGGGAGAGTTAATGCCAGGATCACGGGCGTAGCAAGAAAGTAGACAGACCTATGCGTATACGATGTTGAAAATACTAGCCCCACCGACGAAGCGGACTGTGAGACCAAGCATCGATATGTTCCCGGATAGGTATAACGCTCCTCCGTCTGCTCTGAAGGGTAGCACGGTAGACGTCATAAACGCGTTGTGGACGCACATAGGGCTTTCGTCCGCTTCGTGAAGGAGCCTAGGAATGACATTCCTGCAACAATCATGCGACCCAGCGGGTTCCTGAAGATGGCGAGCTTAGGCGTAGATAGGGAGGCATATGAGCTTCTACGCGTCGCTGGTGGGCCGCTCGAAGCCGTCAAGGCGATAGGAACCTAAGCTGGGCGTACGCGAAGGCGATTCCAGAGGAACCTCGGCGTGGAATCAAAAATTGCCTGACACTGAAATTGCGTTCTACGCCATAGCGCGTCTTTGATATCGACCATGGCGGTGAGAAAGGCCCTCGTTGTCTCGTCGCCTGAATCCAAGTGAGTGAGACAAAAAAGTCGCAGAAAATGGGACCTCACCAAATGCTCCTTAGCAATATCGCACCGCCGCTCTATACGAAATGATAGATCTCGCGATTGGCTCCTGGTCGCTGATTTGGCCGAGCGATGGCGTTCTGATTGGGCATACGCGTCACGATTTGAGATATGTACTGCTCTTCGTCTTCGTCGATGTTGGCATTGTCGCATTGGAGAAGGACGCTAGCATTGGGGACAACTCGGGGGCAATGACTGAGTCGCGTGTCTTCGATATCGTTGCAAGCGGCGAGAAAGACGCTCTCATAAGAGCTGGTCTTCGCGCCAACTCGCAAGAGTTAGTCGCACGAAAAATGCGCATGGAATGCGCTCTCACCAAATGCTCCCTTATATACAACAACTATCCCAGCACCGTTCGGGCGCCTGTCACATACACCAGAAACGACGATCTTTGCCAACGGCTCCTGGCCGGCTCTGTTGCTCCCTGACTTGGTGGCATTTGATACGCCGTAGACGATATGGTGAACTTTATCGAATCACAGTTTGAGAAGGGGGTCTGCTTGTCGTCATGGTCGTCGGTGTCGGCATTGTTGTATGTATTCGAGGATGACGCTAGCAATGGGGTAATCTAGGTCGATAGAGGATGGTGGCCGGAGGAGGGAAAGCCGAATGCTACATTCCCACGTCGCTACCTGTCCTTCTGAATCTTGCTTGAGCTCCTAGGATACCGTCTGAAGACCTTGTTGGCGCTTCGATAGACGCGTTCTCGTCCTAAGTAATCTTTTATCGATGCGTGTAAATAGCAGTACTAAAAGTGTGCTCGTACGGTCGGACGAAAAGAAATACACCTGGCCGAGAACCTGTAGGATACAGCAAGCGCGATACGCAGTAGTAATGGAGGTCATGTGTAGCGTGAGTATGAGGTGTCAACAAGCGAAGAAGAAACGATCTAGACCGAATGCAACTCGCGATCACGAGACCCAATGCCATTTATAGAACACATAACAGCAAATGCGCTGCTTGAGCAGTAGAGGTTATTTTTGTCAAAAAAAAAAACCCCGATCGGCCTGCTGCTGATGAATTACAGCTACGTCGGTGGCGATGCCACACAGCAAATCGCGCTACGCCAGCCAATGAGAGACGGTAGAAAGTGAGGACCATGAAACTCACCTGGAAATTCTGCGCCGCCCTGTCCAAGTTGCGCTCATAGTCCTGAAATTGCCCCAACAGCGCGGTCCTTCGTAAAAGTAGGTGGTTCCATTTCGTGTACCGCTTCAGCAAAACGAGCTTTTGCTCAATCTCCTGGACAAGTCTGAACAAGGAAGAAGTGAGCCACTTGTCAAACGAAATTCTAAGCCTACACACCGAAAGTACTCCAGAAGCGCTTGTAGAATTCTATTGCGCCTGGCGGGGTCCATACGCTCGCTATGCGGAGCAATCTCTTCGACCAGGCGAATGATATCGGCGGTCGTCTTCTCTAGACGATTGGCCAAGCTCTTCGCCGCGTCCTTACAGACTTGACATTCCTACCAACACCGCGATCAGATAGATAAAAGTTTAGAAGAAAGCACTCACGTCAGCAATCTTAACAACAGTAACAACAAGCCCCGCAACAGCTTTCACGATTGGGACACCGGTAAGTGTTTCCCCAATGTCCTTTACGACGGTAGCCACAGTGCTAGCAGCGGTCATGGCCTTGTCTGATGCCTCAATGTGTGCAGGGCCTTCGCGCTGGTCATGCACCGCAGACGAGGGCAAGGTCAGAGCGCTGGGATTGACACCGACAGTGCGGACAGTCACAATAGATACAGTGGGAGGAAATCCTTGAATATTAGGAGCGCTTGCGCGCGTTCGTCGATTAGAGGGAGTCCCTCGCTTGCGAAAGTTGAAGATGGCCATGATGAAGGTAAAGGTAGAACAGAGACTTGAAAGCTGTATAGACAGCACTACGATGCAAGCGCACGTCTATGTTTGGCTGTGCCACACGTAAGTTTCTTTAGACGCCGTTGGGATAAATCGGCGCTGAGTATCCTAATGGGATAGTCAATGCCAAGGTCACGGGTGTAGCAAGAAAGGAGACAGACCTCGTATACGATGTTGAAAAAAGTACTTGTGAGACCGAGCATCGATATGTTCCCGGATAGGTATAACTCTCCTCTCCTCCGTCTGCTCTGAAGGATAGCAAGGTGGCCGCGGTCATGAACCTGTCGTGGACGCATGTAAGGCTTTCGTCCGCTTCGCGAAGTAGCCTAGGAATGTCATTCCTGCAACAATCATATGACCAAGCGAGCTCGTAAAAGATGACGCGCTTCGGCGTAGATACGGAGGTACATGACTTCTATGCGTTGCCGGCAAGCCTCTCCAAGCCGTCAAGTTAAGCCGAGCGGACATGAAGGCGATTCCCGACTCGGTGCGTGGAATCAACCACTGCCTGAAGCGCCTGGCAGTGGAACTGCGTTCCAAGTCGAAGCGTGTCGTTTCGTAGTCCGCAATGTCGGAGAGAAAGGCGCCTCTAAAGTCGGTCGTCGCGTTGCTTGAATCCAAGTGAATTACACGAAACATCCGATGAAAATGGGGCTCACCAAACGCTGCTTTATAACCTGCAACTACTCGCCAGAACATCGGACTCCCACCTCTAAACATCGGGGACCATCTGGGGACCATTGACCTCGCCATTGGCTCCTCCTGGTCGTTGATCTGGGCAAGCGAGGGCGTTATGCCTGGACGATATGCAGTCCGCCGCGTCACGGTTTGAAAAAAGTGGTTCTCTTCATTTTCGTCACTGTTGGCTTTGTCGCTTGACGCTAGCATTCAGAGTAGTTGGTAGAGATAGTCCAAGGCAAGTGCAATTTAGAAAAGGGAAGCCGCGGCCGATTGTGCCGAACCCTAACAATTCCCACGCCTCCTCTGAGTCTGTGTGTCCTCTGTCCAAGAGTTCCTCTCTTGAATAAGGTCCAAAAACCTTACTAGTTTCGCCGAGCTCATCGTTATAGATGAGATTTTCTTATCCTGTCATGTCGACTGGATGTCTCTGTCGTATTTAACTCGCAGCACCATAACAACTTGTGCAGGCGCTGACGAAGTGATAGCACCTAGCAGTCGCAAACTTGCGCCTCAGTTCCAACAATCTAGTATAACGATATCTATCCCTAAGTCTCCCTTCAATGCCTCGTCGTTGTAAGATACCATTACCTGTAGAACATGAAATAAAAGAGCTCCAGCAAGTAATCCTGAAACGCGTTCTGCTGCATCGCAGCCAACTTCTAAGCATTCACGACCAAATTGAAGTATTACTTTCTTTCATTTCGTGCCAACATGTATCAGTAAGAAACCTGAGCATCAGTAGCCTCCAGTACTTCGAGCAGTTCATGCACCAAATCCCTCGCATGCTCCGACCGAGGAGCAATACTACACTTGAACGGCCGAGGATGACTGTACCCGTACTAAATCAGCTGTCAGAACGATAGAGCGACTATCGCCATACCTGATGAACCCATCATATTCCACCTCCGGCAGGACCTCAACTCCCGTGACAGGATCAACAACCCTCCTTATATCGAATGTAGCCAAAATCATAGCAACAGCCAAAAAGACACTGTTCTCTGCCAAGTACCTCCCGGGACATATCCTATCACGAGTCGCGTCAGCAGTCTACACCCGAGGCGAGAAGCGCAGTACCTTCTTCCAAACCCAAAAGAACTCTCGACTGCTTCTGACGCCTCCTTCACTCGAGAACCGCCGCCTAGTAGATACCGCTCTGGATTGAAAGCGGACGGATCAGGAAAGGTATCCTCGTTATGCATCATAGACCATATGTTCGCCCAGATGACCGAGCCTTTCTCAATCGTGTATCCCATGTAGTCGTCGTCTTGACTGGCGACGTGCGGAAGTCCTAGTCATCCAGCGTTAGCGCTCGTTTCAACGTGGCGCAACGACAACATACCGAGCGGAACACTCGGATTCCATCTCCAGACTTCCTTGACCAGCGCAGAGACGTATGGTAAACGATCTCTATCCGCGATGCGTGGTAGACTCCCGGAACATACAGAATCGATTTCGGCTTGAGCTGTCGCTTGGATATCTGGGTACAGTGTCATCGCAAGGATGAAGGAATTCAGAGCCGAAGGCGTCTACCCATGGCATGAGTGAGGACACGGCGAAGAATAATACAGATTAGCAACATACAGTCTCTGCTCCACCAGAATACAAAGAGGCACCAGCCGCTTTCGCGAGTTCTTCATATCCCGGTACAGCGCTCTTATTCTCTTCCAAGTAATTCGACAAGAACGATGGCTGAAAGGTTCCTTTTCTCTACGGAACCAAGATACTTATTAGTATTGGGCACACCACAATTGAACATTCAGCGTACCATCATACGCACGACAAAGTGGAACGGAATGTCATACAGCCGGTCCAGATCGTCCCGCATTGTGCCGTCGAAACGACGCTCCGGGAAAGCATGCAGGAATGTACTTGACTACCCCAGCCGTCAACAAAGCATTAAAGGCGATGGCCAAATACCAGTGGCACTCACGCAGGAAAGCTATCAACCCACCATCTCCCAGGCTCAGGCGCGACTGCGAAACCGTGCATAGCGTCTTCGGCAGTCTTCACGAGCGCCTTTATCCGCAGGATATCCATATGACAGAACCAGAATCGTCGAGGACGTGCATGCAGTTCTCAGTGCTTCCTATGAAACTGAACATCACTAACTACGATGCTTTTCGTTAGGTGTCTACTAATGCTTCAGTGTGTATGGAAGGCGGAGCCAGAGTAAGGAGGTCCCCGCCAACGGTAAAATGAATGGAGAACGAATGATGAACAGATGAGCTGCAAGCATTGAACTGCTTGTCGTAAATCGTGAATCGTTGTGGGATAAGGGTGAACTGCTAGGCGATGAATAGTAAACTGCTGAGTGTCAATCACGAACGGTGAATCGCCGAGTCAATGACAGCCAGGCGGGAGCAAAACCGTCACCGGTCCATCGTCATCGGGATCGCCCGCAAGAGCAGAATGACTGTCGGAAATAACAACCCCGAATCTTTCAGCATCACTGGCTATCGCGCCAATGAGACAACCATCGGGAGCAGAATCGATGAAAAAGCCCGGGGTAACAGGGCCGCCCACTCGACGTTCGGTGAGAGGGGTAGTGGACAGACGGACGTTATAGCCATCGACAGCGTAGTATATGGGCCGGGTCGATATGCGAAACCCCTGCTTCAGAAAGTGAGGAAGTAGCGCTCGCAAGACCTCGGGGGTCAGGGGACATCTGGGGAGCCATTCGTCTGCGCCGAGGAAAGGATTATCGAAGAGGAGCGCCCAGGACCGAGCCATGTAAGGAGGGAGGAGGGATTGAGATCTGAATAGGCACAGCGATAAAGACGATGATGATGGGACAGAAACAACCAGCAATTTTACGGCATGGGTCCCAGGAACAGAAACCGTGGGTTTATCCATTCACAACCGCTGGATTTATACCCACATGGCTGGTTCACGGGCGGAGAGTCTTGAACCTGCCCTGCGTCGTTGAAGTAAAGTTCAATAGTGAACAAAGGTTGAACATCACGAGGCTGAAGCAAGGAATTCAGCAAGTCGGTCAGAAAAGCTTGTCTTGCCGCGGCTTTGGAACTGAACATCACTAAATATGCTGCTTTTGGTCAGCACCCACTAATGGATTATTGAGTATGGAGGGCTGAGCCAGCGTAAGACTGCCTGCAAGCGGTGGACTGCTCAATAGTGAACTGGTCGGGAATGGTAAATTGTTGGGGGATATAAAGGGTGAATTGCTAGGCCACGAAAAATAAACTCCTGATCACGATCATCAAGTTCACAAGAGCGAGTCGCTGACGCTGCCTGGCGGTACGTGGCTGGTGCCAGAGCATTCCCGAGCCACAGACCGAGCTTCCTTCGGGACTCTCCAAACTGCTGAGGTGCCCGGAACACTGTAGTCTTACGACCCGATGTTCACAGGGTGTTACGTGTTATGGCCGTGAACTAACAGATTACTAGTTCACACAGGGTTCGATTGCCTTATAAGGAGCGGCGGCGCGAAGCGCCGCAGCGGAAATTTCCATTTTGGGTATGTACCAGCGATTTTGGGGCTCTGTTACGTGTTACTTACAAAATTTTAGTTCAGTTCACGACCTCATGTTACGCGTTATGCGAACATGGGGTCGTAACACTACAGTAGTGCTGAGTCGTAGGCAGGGCAACGGTAATGACTAAATTCAGCTCAGAACTGACG
>QLPD01003287.1:0-15887 GCA_003314085.1 Hymenopellis raphanipes
CAACTCCGGAATACTAATCCAGCGCCTCCTCCTCCATTAGCCATTCCCAACTTGAGTGTTGCTGAGATTAAGGATCTCCTCGCGAACACCTCCACACTCCTCTCCACAAAATTCTATGACCGAGACGATGATGATTCTGAGTTCTGGTCGGTGACCAAAATTACCCGCAGTGAGACGGCTAGTGGCACAACAGTTAAATACGTTGTGTCGTTTGAGGACCCTAAGATACGTGTATACGTAGTTGACATGGAGGAGAACGACGTAGTGGACTTGATGTTGAGGAGCTGTACAGTCCCAAGCGCCGAAAACGTGCAGTAATTGGCGGACCCGTAGATTGTTTCTGTTGAGCATAGGCGGTTAAGGACAGAATGATTATGAGTAGTATAGGTAGCGTTGACCATTGAAAGAAAACTGTAAAATCGATTCTCTTCCGAATTTACCGCGTCGGACATGTACAGTGTATCATGGATGGAGCTGAACTTCATTGTACAACACCCTCTTCGCAGGCAAGTTTCAGTACGTCGGCCACGCCCTGTGAACGCGGCGCGAATTTGCAGTCGAATGGCGCAGTGCCTCTAAGTACATCATTATGGTCAGTCGAGTTCCGTACGACCGCGTTTTGAACGCCACGCACTGAATGATTCCAGAGTCGAGGAATTCGTTCGGATCAGGCAGGCGGCCACTCGCGGGTGGCAAAATATCGAAACACCAGAGCACCTTGACTGCCATGATGAAGAGGTTATCGTTGGCTACGTATCGCCCTGAGCAGATCCTAGTAGAGGATCAGGCAGCGGCATTGTTACCGAGATGAGCCATCAAGTACCTTCGTCCGAATCCCTGAAGATGAGCGGCAGTAAGGAATCAAGCGTAAGCGTTCCGCGGAATGACTGAGCTTACGAATGAGGCATGTCCTTCAAGGTTGTTCGTGACGATTAATAGTTGAGGAGACTTGATAAGGGATTTACTCACCATCTGACAACTTAGGTTAGTAAGATTGGCAAGGTGGATAATGTAGTCATACTAACCTTCATGCATGGGCAGATCCATGGTCATGAATCGTTCGGGGTTGAAGGCGTCGGCGTCGGGGCCCTCAAAAGACGTTTGATCTCAGGCCAGGACTGTCATTTAAGATGGTACCTACCCAAACATCGGTATCATGATTTATAGCCCTGCGGCATTTCCAGTAAATGCAATGTAGTATGATGGAAAGATGAAGTGTTTACCAGATATTGGCGATACAAGTTGTTCCTTTCGGAATAAAATATCCATCGTAGAAATCGTCCTAACAGCTGTCAGTTCCGATGGACAACAAAACATTGCGAATCTTCACCTGAGTGGACGCATGTGGTAAGCCTACAGACCGCGAGTGAGGACATGGCAAGTACTGTACTTCGTAGTCCTAAAATGGATCCTTACCAAGAACGGCGACTGGTCGCCATCGCACCAGCTCTCGTAATGTAGCCCGGATGTAAGTCAGGCTTTCCCAATCCACAAACCCCGGGAGCCGGGATCGACCAACGACTTCATCGAGCTCAGCGTGGCATTTCTCTTGAACGGACGGATTGAGAAGCATCGCCAAGATGAACCATCGAAACGTGTGGTCCGACTACGCGCCCTCGTCAGGCGGGCGTCGAAGCTCGTGAAAGAGTACTCACTGAATCGGCACCAGCCAGGCTATATAACGATATCAAAGTGAAAACATGTCTACGTTTCGAGCAACTCACAAAAAGTTGGCAAGAAGCCATCCACACTCCCTATCACCAAGAAGGTGGCGCTCTTGCATCATCGCCACGTTCCTGCCGATCGAAGAGCTCGCCCTGGAAGCAGTATACGCAGCAGTAAACGCGGCCGAGGCACGCCTCTCGAGCTTCTGAGCGTCCTTTTTCCACCGAGAAGGAAGGTATCTTAGCCAGGGAAAGAACTCGACGAGCCGGTTCCCGATGGCAGCCGCCTCTGTGATTGCAGGTACGATCAAGTCGAATACTCTTTCCAGTTCGTCAGAGGCGGATTGGGGGAGGGATTCTCCGTATAAGAAGGTCGTGAGGATCGAGAGGAAAGTCCTATAACATGTTGGTCAGCGTCTTACTTATAGCGATTTGAAAAAGCAAGCAAACCGACCCATGACATTCCGCTATCCAGTCGGCCTTGTCGCTACCACTGAGCAGCTTCAAGCAAAGTCTAGTAGCCATCTTCTCTTGCACGGGTCTGGTGATCCCAGAAGAGTTCCGGCGATTCATTAGGGCTTCTTGGGCGCATTTACGCATGCGTCGGTACCTTCATTCGTAAACACGTACTACAATGAGGAACGACCATGATGATGACCGGTTACTCACAGATCGGTGTACGGCATGAGAACGCTGAACAGTCCGCCGCAGATGTACTCAGAGGCAACTAGTAAGCATAGTACGCCTCAGCAGAAGGACGACGTGATATTTCACAAGACCACGACTCACCGATGAATCGCGGACGACTGCTATATATCAAAGACCGTTTGTCCAATAGCGCTGCCGCAGCGTCCTGTGTGTTCAACAGGAGAACGCCACTTCCTCCAACGCGAAAATATGTCAATGGTCCTGAATGGTTGAATGTTATTCACACTGCAGAGTTCAGTAAAAAGTGGAAAGCTAAAAACTCGCCGTATTTCTGCTTCCATTGCGGAAACACGAATCGCCAAGGATCCTTGGAAAGCTGGAACAAGTTGCCCACTATCGGAAGGGGTCGGGGCCCAGGAGGTAGATTGGGATGTTTCCCGTAGCTCAGAAGAAGAAAGAAGAGCCCGAGCAAGCCGAGAGATAGAATCAACAAAGTAGAAGCCATTGCTCCCAGTGAACGTCCAATACCCATCGTTGGGGTATTAATACTTCAACCTGTCTTGATTTGATGGACGTGATTTCCCGGCACCTTATCCATGGCAGGTCAGAAGATGCCACACGCTCAAAGTAGATGTATTAACGGTGATTGGCAAAGTCCAGTCCAAGTCAGACGTGCAGTACGTGGATGCTTCTAATGGTAATAATCAACAGCATGTGGCGTGCGCGTAGATAGGAAGAGTAGGTTACTAAATCTTGATAATGAGTAACCCATCCTCATACGAATAAGGACACACCGTGTTTGGGATCGTAGGTAACGTTTGTAGGTAAGGTGACGCGAGGTAGGTAGACGACGTGGAAAGCAAACGGGAAAATGCAACCAGTTCGTAAAAATACAACCAAGAAACACATTCAGACCTGCGAGTGTGTAACAGGACTGGGATGAAGAGGTAGAAATACAATAGAAAAAGCAAAACGGAAATGAAACGATTTCAGACCTGCGAGTGCGCAACAGGATAGGGATATCGGTAAGACTCCTGTACCCTCGGCGGGCCACTATATATGTAATTGGACTGCGACGGAACATATCCACCACCAGGATAGATTGCACGCCTCTCGCTCGCCTCCACCATGATATCCGGCTGCAGCGACATCGGCGACCCCATGCCACGCGTCAAATCAAATGGCTCAGCACCATACCACGTTGACGGCCTACTCGCCTTGCGCACGGAGTGGTGAGACGGCGTATGACTGAGCCTATGCACAGGCTCCCCTGGCACAAAGTCCGCCGTGATACGCTCTGCCATCCAAGGCAGCTCATTGAGATCGCGGAAAAAGTTGCCAACGCGCGAAAGGAAGGCTTTAAAGGAGATCTCGCCCGACCCGGGAGGCGGTGGGTCCATTTTGGCGTAGTCAGAGGCGGGACGGAGGTCGGGACTGGCATGAATGGGGCTGTCAGGGTTAATGCGAAGGACGGGTTCATGCCCAACAGCGGTGGTGCCTTCTAACGTCATGCCGTGACCGACAGTAGATGGTGGTGCAGGGAGATTATGTATGGGAGGTTGATAGAGAGGCTCCGGTGCATATAAAGCATCCCTCGCGGTCGGATCCGTGATGTTCTCGTCCAATACACGAGGACGAATGCTTCCGGAAGGAGGTACACTGGCGACATGAGGCATCTGGGGTATATCGGTATAGATCAAGTTTCCCAAAGGACGAGAATGCACGCTGCCCGAAGGTGCATTGAACGCGCCGGGGCTTCTGGGAGGCTGCGGTAGCGGGTTGATGGAGCCTAGATGGTTATCCAAAGGACGAGAACGTACTCTGCCAGATGGTGGGAAGTGGGGAGGAGGTGGTACACCGTTATCTATGGTACGCGTCTGAGAACGTACACTGGCCTGGGGTGGGCTAGTAGGCTGGTCAACGAGGCGTACTCCGGTCAAGTTATCACCGGACACCTGTTCCATTTCAGAGACTGGTTCCACCGCGGGCTCAGGCATTCTCATTGGAGATGAGTAGACCTGCTCGGGCGGTGATGGAGGAGCTAACGGTTCTGCTCTGTTCCCCAGTATCCTTTTCAAGTTGAACCCTCCGACGAAATTGCGGATGGTTCTACGCCTCGCAGGCAGCGGTTCCGCATGAGGCACCTGAGGAGATGCAGCCGGGTATTCTGTAAAGCCTTCCTGTGAATTAACGCCAAAAATGTCGCCTGGTGGGTGCTGTAGAGAAGATGGACCGGATGGACCTGGTGTCCCCCGGCTTTGCTCACTAGTTGAGCGGTTGTGGTGCGCCCGATGGCTACGATGAGATCTGGGAGACATTGGACTAGAGATTACAAGCGGTGTTCGCTGGTCATTAGGGTGGCGTTCGTGATTCATGGTCGTGACGGACGTGGTACGGAGACAAGTTGGAAACCGAATCAAACCGACATCAAAGGGACGGCCTTTCGCTCTGCGCTCCTAGGCGCATCTTGCTGGATTCAGAAATCAGCCACGAGGCCACAATGGACACTTTGCGCTGAGATCGAGGTGTACGAGGGTATGCTTGTGCCCCCCGAACTAGCGCCACGCAGTTTTCACTGGGAGATCTCAGGATCTCGAAGCGCAGCTTGTCGGACTGTCCTTCCTGTGTAGTTATCATCTGACTACCATTCAAGTTCAAAAACTATTTCATTTCTGTCTTCAGAAAGGCATTAACGTAGTATTTGTTCTTTCTCTGATCACCGTATTACACATTATCAACCCTCCTCTTGAAAAACGGCTTCCACTTTGAGCGCGTCAAATGAACAGTAGCCGTCCTCCCTTCAACGTGGTTAACAATCCTCTGGAAAACTGCCTCCCCATCCAGGAACTTGAACTGCGTTAGCACCTCCTCCACCGCAACCTTGACGAACTGTTTGAAGATGAATGATCTGATCGGATTTCCATTGATGAATGCCTGGGACACTGATAAAATCATTTCGGAATTGGGGTTGTCGGCCATCACTTTTAGCTCCCTCTCGATCGCCTCCAATTCCGCAATCTCGAATTTTTCAGCCTCGTCGAACAACCATCTCGACATGTGGGTGAGGTTGGCGTAGAAAGTCTTGCATGTCCCGCCTTCCTCGTTTCTCTGTTTGAACCGCGCCAAAGACTCCGGCACCCACCCATACTTCTTGTGACTCAGAAAATCAGCGATGAACTGGGCTGAAGAGGAAAAGCAGGCGGAGTAACACAACCCATTCGTGATCCTGGCGACCAGCTCCATTTCCAACCTGGATAATTTGATATCCTTCCCCACGTTCGTTCCGAAGAAGTTCTCCAGATCGGACAGTATCTCTTGAAGACTGGTGATAGGCGCCTTCTCCAATACCTCCTTCAACGATCTGCTGACGTTGACCACGGTGGAACCTTGGGAAGACAACGAGGCCTGGGAGAAGGCGTCGTAGTAGGTCCTGACGAAGTATCTGATGGCCCTGTCAGAATAGCCCTCTGCGATCATGGCTTCTCGCAAGGAGAGGAATTCCAGTTGCGCTCCGATCCAGATGTAGTCAGGCAGGTTCAAGATATCCATTACGCCCCAGTCATTTATGTCGTCAGACATCTCTATGTGCAAGACGCCGGGAATCACGGTCTGGAGTTCGAACTTTTGGGAGAAGTCGACAAGGTGCGGCCTCCACAGCACTAGGGACCTCAACTGTTCCACCGTAATGAAGTCCCACTTCGGCATCCTGTCCAAGAACATGTCCTGCCAACACTTCCCCTTCACCCGCAAGCTCGTGATGTCCACCTCCAGCTCGGAGGTGCATATCAGATCCCGGCAAGCCGACGCCTCCAGTTTCATGATTGAGATTGGAATGGGGCTGGATATCTCCGTCTTTGGCGTTCTCCTCCTCGGACTGAACAGCGCAAACAGCGACGGAGTAATCATGGAGGAATTACAGAAGGGCGATGTTGGAGAAGTCAGGTTGAGGTAAAGTGTGGAGCGTCGACACGACGAGCCCAATGTTCACAAGAGCGTGCGTCAAGTTTTGAGAGGGGCAGAGGATGGTGCTGGACGACAAATAAGCCAGAATGCGCGTAAGTTGCACCTGTCGCAGCGTGCAAAGATGAAGTCGATACGGTAGCAGGACGATGATGGCTGCAGTAAAGAAGGACAGAACTGACTCCGCCGATCGGGCAGCTAGCGCGCGGCATGTCAGCTAGCGTTCAGCATGACAGCTGGCTGCTAGCTTAGACACACGCGAGAAACGATGTCAAAGTGTTAGATAAGTTGGTCTGTGGCCGAGTGAGGCCACAACCGCGCTCGAGCCCCCAAAGTCTGCATTGGGCATTACCTAATCATCACCAGCGTTAGATGCGCTTCACTCTTCCTTACTACGTCCATCCGCTCTTACTTGTCATCCAATTGTCGTTCAATTCTCCTCAATTTTTGCTTACCACCCTCCTCATGCCTGGTATTTTCTGCTGACGCGGAGTTGACCCGATCTCTTACCCTGTCTCTTTGTATGGTCTCGGGCCTGCCTCGCACCTGTGTCTGGTTCTCGGGAGGAGAAGAGAATTGTGATACACGCCTACGCCAAACACGGGAAAAGTTTTCTTGGGTCATGTGACCGTATCGGTGATTTCAGGTTTGTATATAACTGCAAAAGGGCCCATGCGGGCGCAGCCTGCTACCCTGACAAGGGAGAGAAACCACCTTGCTAAACCTCTTGTAGATACTTAAGTAAATTAACTGACAGGAAGCAGATCTCAAAGAAAAGACTGGGAGATGACTTTATCTTGTAATTTGTTGAAATATGGTTAAGACAATCGAGCATACCGGAAATGATATTCGACTGGTACTATGCCTGTTCGCTGAGCGTACGGCACTAAAAACGGCGAACGCATCTTGTAATCCCCAAAATGACTTTATGCCTGGCAACCCAATCCCGACTTCATCGCTGGCCTCATAAAACCTCTGGCGCAAGCATATTCTAGGTTGGTATCAGTTTTGAAACTCGCCTGAAATTGAACGAGGCACGTACCCGCCAACAGCAAACCTCAAGGCCTTGGTGCAGAAGGGTCACTTCTTCTAGAGCCGAGTTCAGGTTCAAGTCAAAATCAAGGTCGTCATCGATGTCAAGAGAGTCAGAATCAATGGATAACCAAAAATAACTTCAAGTCATGAATAAGTGCCCAGGTGACAGAAAGGTCAGTAAGAGAGCATTGCAAGCAACAAAATCAACGTACCGTGACCTTGAGAGCATCGAGTTCTTGATGTGAAAGCATTTGTCGAGAAGGCGAATTATGAGGACAAGTCACAAGGTGGCGCCCCGCTGAAGCTAGAAGCCCTGAGGATGCGGGGACACCGTTAACATGAAATCCAACACCCAAAGAACATGAAAGACCGATAACACGGCCACGACGACGTTGAACTCGTATGCACTCTTCGTCCTATTTCACTCTTCGAATGTCTGCTCATCGTTATTCTTAGTGCCGCCAGGAAATCGACGAAGAATGTACGTACCTCCTGGGTTATTTCGCTAAGTTCCGCCTGATTCAAAGGAGCTAGATCGGATCCGAGAAGATCTGAACGCGAGCTCTGTCTTTGGCAGCTGGAGAAGGTGTCAGGCCATCCAAGCTGACTCATTATCGAGCTTGGTGCAGTCGCCGGGGGAATATATGAGGCGGCGGCATACTGAATCCTCTACAACGAGTATCACCGTCACCCTCGCCACAAAAATCACGCAAAATTTCCTCTTCTATAATGTTCAACTTTTAAACATTGCGGCGAGAAGGTACATTACCGAACTGATCTATAAACTCGATCTGGAATAGAGCCTTCATGTCCATGCCACCCCATCGAGTCTGTTGAACCCATCTTCTGCAACATGGTCGCGACGGATGGGCACTACCTCAGCCTGGCGACCATCCATACGACCACGGTCGGCTTCAACGAATGCGCGGAACATAGAGACGAGGCGAATGGGATGACGAAAGTAATGTTCTTCAGGATACCAAGTCGGGCAGACACGTCTGCGATTTGTTTCCGAGAACGGTTGGCCGGGAACTCAGCAACCGTCTCGGACTCCTCTTCATACGTAGCTGCGTCCACGAAGCCCTGTAGGTACCAAGGCACGATCGAATTGCTTGTACTATTTCGAAAATAACGGCGAGAAATGAGCTTGGAATATAAGCAGGAAACGGGCTTTTGAGTTGGGCATGACGCGCCACGGGAACGAGGGTCAAGAGGATGGTGATTAAATCCACGCGTGCTTCGACGGATAGTGGTCGGGTAAGATAGACGATTGATAGGTATGCGAAGAGGAAGCGCGCCCAAAATTGGGTGAGAGCGGTGAGGCCGATACCGTAGTGTCGAACTCCGGGATAGTGGGGGGCAATAGAGTGAATGGAAGAGTCACAAAGGAGACGAGAAAGCGGACATTTGGAGAAGTCTTGGGATAAGGCAAAATAAAAGTCGAGAGTAGGGAGAAGAGGGCGCGTGGTAAGAGGTACTGTAGCACTGCTTTGTGGATGTTGTAAATCAATGTCGATAACAATAAACCAGACTCACTCACTTTGAGGAAACCGCTGTAAGCAATCGCTAGCCAGGACTATTCAGCTTGTTGTCATCGCAAAAGTCCACTCTGCTGTCGCCATCGCCCAACACCACATGCCGAGTGCTTCATCGTCCTGGCCTAGCAGCACCAGATATCGCCTCCCTGTGAGCCCAATCACATCGCCATCGAATGCGCGCCGCAGTTCTACTCGCAGATGCTGCTTTGGAAGTGTGCCCCGCCAATCGGATTGTATCCGTATTGCGACGTCGTTCCGCCTCTTATGCTCCAGACACGATTCCTGCCGCTGTTTAATCTGGTCAAAGAGCGCCGACTGTGACTGCGCCGCGGCCGCAGACGAGCCGTTGATACTGGCGTCGGACATGGTGCTTATTGGAGGTGAAGACGCGTTTCTGGGGTCTGAGGAAGTTGACGAGGCGGCGGCGGTGGGAGATGGTCTCGAGGACGTCCAGGATGCGTTGGTGGGGGGACATGATTTTGATTCTACACAGAGAAGATCGTGAGCATCCTATCTTCCTCGTAGAGTCGGGTTTACGCTGGGTTTACGAGACTAGATTTTGATAGGTTCTGAGCAAGCCCTCGGACCCGGGTACCGCAAAAGTAACAAATCACCTTGCTTGTCAAGGTCCTTCGTCCGGTGAAATTAACCGCCGGCTCGTCTTTTACAAATAAGTACAAACCGGCGGCTTCTCCCAAGCGGCTTCTTCTCGGCGGCGCTTGGTCCACGACTTGTCTACTCACTAAATACTACCTTGTACAACCAGACCACAACATGATACGGCACTCGTCTCGTCTTCTTTATGACTTGTCCCGACCCTTCATTTTCTGCTACCCTTCTAATGTTACGCTTGTCGTCTTCTCTTGCCAGCAGCTCCGTGGAATACTCTCGCTGCGTCTTGCAGGAACAGTTCTTCATCAAAACCTCATAACATTCGAATCGCATCGCGCCGCGAACTTCGAGACAACGCGACCTATGTGTTGAACACGTTCACCCCATCGCTTGGTGGCGTACCGATGTCAATGAACATGGGGACAATTGTATGGCCTTGTGATCGATAATCCGTGAACGCAGATGCCAACGTTAATAGATACTGCCTTTGTTTACAGTCCGTGATGCAGGTGGTCTTTGGTGCTCCTGGATAGATATGTGTATATTTCAACTGAAACGCGGCCAGATTCGTATAACTCCTTTATCCAATCCGCCAAGGTATGAAGTCCGTGTCGCTCCGCTTAAACGAGGATTTACAGCAGGTCGTTAAACCCTCTGGCACTGGTGTCGACATCGGTCTCATTGTGGTTGCTGGTGTAGTGGGGTTCAGTAAGGCACTTAGTTACGGAGGCTCACTTGTTCAGGGCTTGTGATGCTCTGTTTTCTTTTGGTGTGTTTCTCTTATCTTCCGCCTGCTTCCCCTGCTTATTGCCAAATCAGAAACAGCTCAAACGCGATGAGCTGGAGGAGGAGGCTGACTCTTCAAGTTACCGACTGTTCACATATACACTAGAGAATTGACCGGTTACCTCTCCTGTGGCGCGCGCAGGCATCAAGGAAACGAACTTAAAGGACACACGTCCTCGACACCCCTCCATTCCATGACCACCCACTGGCTCTGGAGCAACTTCGACGAGCCGATCGCGTTCATCCACTTGTTCCTCGCGATGACCGACTTTGCAGACTCTGCGGTCTGACTGTCGAGTCTCCCGAGCACGCGATTCTGATCTGTACCGCTGACTCAGACTTGGTGGACCTCCGTACTGCCGCCATGAGTCTCCTCAACCCGAAACACCCTCACCTCAACCTGGCCAGGTTACCGACCGACAACGGCGATGCCTTGGTGCTGCTGCATGCGCTCATTTTTCAGGAAATGTGCCTGCCTCTCGTCGCGAAGCTCGTCTATGATAGGATGGAGCTCTTCAAGAGCTTTGAGCTTCAACGGCTGACATGTTCGACGCCCTTACCCGCCGTGCGCACATGGCACCGAAGGATACCTGGAGTGAAGAAGCAGCCATCGCATGCGCCGTTAGTAGACAGCAACTTGGACTATATACCTTAGTCTTACCCTCATGGAATCTACTTGCTTTGGACCCCCTTCTTTTTGTTGCTTGTTCTCTCTCTCCCCATAGCGCGGACGATCAACTATAGGTCGGTATTCGAGAAGTATGTTCTCTGAGCCAGTGGCCGGAGGTTTGTTGGGACCTTCCTAAATGCGAGATATCCCCACAGGTGCTCAGTCATTGGGTGGAAATCGGACGTCGCCCGCCATAACATTTCCACACACGGCCATTCCTCATTGGGACCTTGTGCCGGTTCTACCTAGCTAGCTACCATGCATCATTAGTGTTTTCTCCCGACGAGCATCATTGAGAGGATCCTCTTGCCCAAGTCAGATTCACATCGACACACCATATTATTAGAAGACAGTGGGGCCTCAAAAGCACGTTTGTGGCAGCCTGCTAGGGGCTCCATCATGCATTATCACTCACAAGTGCTGGGTCTTTGCAGTACCAAGCAGCACCGGCGGTCCGGTACCCTTCTTCCCCAACCAAGAGAACGCTGATAGCATTTACGAAGGAGTGTAAAGTCATACTTACATTATTCTGCTGTCCGCCGCATTCTGGGTCGACTGGTGTATACTTTTCTAACATGGTGCCTACAGAACATCAATGTACCTTTCACCAAGCTGCATTTTTCAAGCAAGGTTCCTAGCCGCTGCAGGCGGCACTTCACGAGTTTAATCGGCACAAGGCAAAACGTCGTCTTCAATTTGAATACTACTTATGGTACATGGAGAACGGGCCGTGATACTGACCCTTCTAAATCAACCAACAATCAAGTCTACCTTCTCCGAGTTGTTGAAAGTGGCCTTGGACCGAACGGGACTAAAGTTCGCACTCAGAAACCACCAACTTCAGACATGGTACGACGCAAAGACTTGCCCCGGTATTGACCTTCAAGCTTTAAGTTGCGTCAATCTTCGCCAAAGAGGCGCGCGGATCCTTACAGCGTCAAAGCCGGGCATATGAAAGAGGCTGTTATGGACGTGGTTAGATAGCGTGAGGCGCAGCAGAAAGAAGACATACTCGAGAGTACGAGAATTCGACCGTACTTGGTGAGGCGATGCTGGCGTGTTCGACTTGAATACCCGTCAGTCAGCTGTGCGAGGAATGAGACCAGTACACATACTTATCGAGTCGGCAACGATCATCAAGATCTGATGAAATCTGAATCGATAATTCGAAGGAACACAAGAGAGGACTCGACGTACTGGTTGCTGGAGTTGAAGGCAGTGCTGAAGAAGATCTTCGTTCCGCTAAGGCCTTGGTTGGTAACAAAGTCGAGACTGTCGAGAAAGGTTCAACGACATGAACCATAGGTGGGAAGAAAAGTCGGTGAACATACCGAAGGATCAAGAGTCAACAAGTTGAAGGCCGCGTTGACGAAGATCTAAGATCTTCATCAATAGTGGTCAACGTTGAGCCTGATGACAGGTAAGTCAATGTTCAAGCCGACAAGAGTGACGATGACTTAGAGTAACAGTACATCGCACAGAGGACGGCAGTCGGAGATAGGCGAGGTCGATGTCTGGCCGAGAAAGTCAGCACCAACGACGATGAAGAATTGAACTTACCTCAACAAGGTGTCAGACTAGATAAGCCTGATGAAGGATCTAAAGAATTATTGACTTTTGAGCATGGCATGGGCGTGAATTGAACCCTCGATCGGCCCGAAACACCTTACCTGGCCCACCCAAATCGAAAATCGAACGAACCATGGCCAATCCGACTAAGTACGTACATTGACGTTCGGTCTTTGTTATTTTTTTTGGCCGGATTAGCCACAGACATAACATGCATAACTTAAACATATGGGCTACAAATGCCCCAGCTCAGCGCTCAGCGCTCAGTCTCCGAACCGAATGTAACTTTATGTAAGTTCAGCACAGCCACCTAAATGTGCGTACAGGCCGGCACGAGACTAATAGTAATGAGTCAGCACTAACTGCCATCATCGTTCCGCTATTGACTTCATTTTTGCACGCGCAGGTTACGTTCACTTTGGTTTCTTTCCCTCTCGGCACCATAATCCGTGCCTATCAACACCCGGCGCGCGCTATTGTGAACATTGGGCTTGCCGTGTCGACGCCTTGACACGACGCTAGGCTTGCTCCACCCGTCACCTCCACCCCACTACTCCAACGCCCTCTTGCCCATCGCACTATGCTTCCCCCCTCTCATTGCCTCACAATGATTAAGCCGCTGTTTAGCTTGCTGAGCTCGAGGAAGAAGAGAACGCTGAAGCTGAAGACCAAGATATCTAGCCCCAGTCCGATTTCGATCATGAAACTGGAGGCCTCTGATTGCCGGGATTTGATATGCATCTCCGAGTTGGAGGTGGACATCACGAGCTTGCGGGTGAAGGGGAAGTGTTGGCAGGACATCTTCTTGGACAGAATGCCGAAATGGGACTTCATTACGGTGGAACAGTTGAGGTCCCTAGTGTTGTGGAGGCCGCATCTGGTGGACTTCTCCCAAAAATTCGAACTCCAGACCCTGATACCCGGCATTTTGCACATAGAGATGTCTGACAACATAAAGGACTGGGGCGTAATGGATATATTGAACTTACCTGACTACATCTGGATCGGAGCTCAATACCTCAACGCAGCAGATTCAGGCCGCTTCGGCATGACTCCCCGAAGCCCCTCCAGTCCACGAAAGTCCCAGAAAGTTCGCGTTGACTCTGGCTCCCTGACCGGCCCCTCCTCACTGACACATTGCCCTGTTCATCACAATCTGTCTCAGTGTTACTTTACTCCTACCATGAGGACTACCGTGCCTTCTTGGGAGCCTGCAGCTCTTTACCACGTCTTGGTACTCGTCAATTATTCCAAATTGCGCGTCGAGTCGGCCGAATTGCTCTCCAAAGATCCGACAAAGTGCGACGAGTTGTTGAAGCAGCTCAGCGAGTCAAATGAACCTCACGTTAGAAAGGAGTTCAAATCTGACCCCGACGAAAACGTAGACGAGCTTTTGCGCGGATGGGATCGTGCCCTTTCAAAAGTGCCAGTCACTCTCGAAGAGTTAGTCCTTCTTCAACAACGCTCCTCAGAAGACACAGACTAAACATATCATAGTCACTTTTATAGGCTTCACTACGCAACGACGGCGCTCATCTACTACCGAGACAAAATTGACCCAGTTGTGCTCAAATTTGGCAAAAGTTGGAATTGTTCCTCAACGACCGAGTGAACGACGAGTAAGACGGCGTTCGTCTTCACCGCTATAACCACTGACCTCTCTTTTCCCAGATTCGATACTTTTCTTGGGGCTCTACAAGGCGGCAGTAATCCAAACCTCCCGAAATACTAATCCAGCGCCTCCTCCATCAACCACTCCCAACTTGAATCTTGCTGAGCTTAAGGATCTCCTCGCGAACACCTCCACACTCCTCACGCGTATACGTATTTGACATGGAGGAGAACGACGTAGTGGACTTGATGTTGAGGAGCTGTACAGTCCCAAGCGCCGAAAACGTAGACTGTTTCCGATGAGCTATATGGAGGTTAAGGACAGAATGATTCTGAGTAGGATAGGCAGCGTTAACCAATCGATATTTAATTAAGATTGTAAAATTGATCCTCTCGCGAATTTACCCCGTCAGCCGATGAAACTAAACTTTATGATACAACACCCTCTTCGCAGGCAAGTCTCAGTATGTCGGCCACGCCCTGTGAACGCGGCGCAAATTTGCAGTCGAATGGCGCAGCGCCTCTAAGTACATCATCATGGTCAGTCGAATTCCGTACAACCGCATTTCGAACGCCACGCACTGAATGATTCCAGAGTCGAGGAATTCGTTTGGATCAGGCAGCCGGCCACTCGCGGGCGGTAGAATATCGAAACACCAGAGCACCTTGACTGCCATGATGAAGAGGTTATCGTTGGCGACGTATCTCCCTGAGCAGATCCTATGTAGTAGCGGATCAAGCAACCGCATTGTTAACGAGATGAGCCGTTAAGTACCTTCGTCCGAATCCCTGATACATAACGAGCGGCAGTAAGGAATCAAGCGTTCCGCGGAATGATGACTGAGCTTACGAATGATGAATGTCCTTCAAGGTTGTTCATGACGGTTACTAGTTGAGGAGACTTGATAAGGGAATTGCTCACCATCTGATAAGTAGGTTAATAAGATCAAGGTGGATGATGTAGTAATACTAACCTTCATGCATAGGCAGATCCATGGTTATAAATCGTTCGGGGTTGAATGCGTCAGCGTCGGGGCCCTCAAAAGACGTTTAATTTCATACCAAAACCGTCATTTGAGGCAGCACCTACCCAAACATCGATATCGTGATTTATAGCCCTGCGGCATTTCCAGTAAGTGCGACGGAGTATGGGGTGGGGAAACGAAGCGCGTACCAGATATTGGCGATACAAGTTGTTCCTTTCGGAATAAAATATCCATCGTAGTAATCGTCCTAACAATTGTCAGTTGGGCCAATGGACAACAACACATTGCGAAGCTTCACCTGAGTGGATGCATGTGGCAAGCCTACAGACCGCGAGTGAGGACGTTGCAAGTACGACGTAGTGCTAGAATGATCCTCACCAAGAACGGCGACTGGTCTCCATCGCACCAGCTCTCGTAATGTGGCCCGGATGTAAGTCAGGCTTTCCCAATCCCCAAACCCCGGGAGCCGGGATCGACCAACGACTTCGTCGAGCTCAGCGTGGCATTTCTCTTGAACGGACGGATTGAGAAGCATCGCCAAGATGAACCATCGAAACATGTGGTCCGACTGTGCGCCATCATCAGACCGACGTCCAACCTCGTGAAAGAGTACTCACCGAATCGGCACCAGCCAGGCTATATAATGACACAGCTAGTATCAACAAAGTGAAAACGTGTCTATGTTTTAGCAACTCACTAAAAGTTGGCGAGAAGCCATCCACACTCCCTATCACCAAGAAGGTGGCGCTCCTGCATCATCGCCACGTTCCTGCCGATCGAAGAGCTCGCCCTGGAAGCAGTATATGCA
>QLPD01003291.1:0-76024 GCA_003314085.1 Hymenopellis raphanipes
ATCCCAACTTTTATCGAAGGTTTCGAACTTCAGGGTGAAGATAAGGAATCTATGGAACTATTTTGGCCTGCAGGAGAAGCAGCAGCAGCAGAGGTACATTCATTGTTCTCATCCGCCAAATCCCGGTGTACTAATTATGAATCTGGCCAGATTTTGAGACGATTCATCAAAACCAGAGCTAGTCCAGACATGCTAGGCGCTTATAATCCCATCGCTTCCAGTGTAATGGACTCTATGAATATGAGCCGCATGAAGACGTATAGCTATTTTCGCGACAGGGTTGGAACGAACGGTACCAGCCGCCTGAGGTGACCACTACTATCTCGCATCTACGTGTTGGCTTATGTTTTACCTTAGTCCATACCTGTCTGCCGGCGTCATTTCAATACGGGAATGTATTCGAGCCACTATGAGAGCCACCAACGCCAAGGCAGTTGATGCTACGCGTGAGACTGGACTCGGTCGGTGGAACCAAGAACTGGCGTGGCGCGATTTTTACACAAATGTCATTGCATCTTGGCCACGTGTTAGTATGGGTCGCCCTTGGCTGGAGAAGTACAGTAAGGTTGTGTGGGAGGACGCACAAGTCGTTGGAGAAGACGGACAAATGAGGGACTCAAAGGAACTTCAGGCGTGGAAGGATGGTATGACGGGTTATCCCATTGTGGATGCTGGAATGCGGTGTCTAAAGCAGATGGGGTGGTTGCATAATCGTCTCAGGATGATCACTGCGATGTTTTTGACAAAGCATTTGATGATTGACTGGAGGGTTGGGGAAAAGGTATGAGCGTTTCCGCTAGGAGTGGGTTTTGCATGCTGAATATTATCGTTACAGTACTACATGGAGATGCTCATCGATGGCGATCTTGCGTCCAACAACGGAGGCTGGCAGTGGTGCGCCAGCACCGGGGTCGATCCATGCCCGTATTTCCGCATTTTCAATCCCTGGACGCAGAGTGTGAAGGTATGCCTTTGATCCATCATCACAGGTGTGAATTGATATCATTTTACCTAGGCGGATGAAGTGGGCGATTTTATACGCCACTTTGTACCAGAGTTAAGGTCACTCAAGGCCAAAGGTACGTACGGTGTGTTGTTGTGAAATTTTCTTTGCTTATCCTCTGTCCAGAAATCCACCACCCGAGTATCGAGACTGCTGATGCTTTGGGCTATCCGCGACCAATCGTCGACCATGCTGAGGCTAGGAAACGTGCACTGAGGCGTCTGAAAAATATTGGCGAAGTCTGATAGGTTGGATCCTACGAATGAGTATGCAGGCAGTATCAATTTCACTTCAGGGCATCACTATCGGTCTTAGCGCCTTGGATTCGTTCACATTCTGTTTCCCATTGTACAAAGACACACAGTGTCATATTAGTTCGAATATGTTAAAAGACTATCAGATTACCGGGCGAAACTTTGAACGCAGCGAGTGTCAAACCGGGAAAAGATGGATGCCTAGAGAACAAGATTGTCAGTGTCACGACCGGAGCCATCAATCATTGAAGCACTCACCAATTGATTCCGCTTCCAAGTACTCCACCGCTGGTGTACACTGCCTCTCCTCATATTCGTCATCATATTCTTCGTCTTCGTCGTCATCTTCGTCACCGTTGTATTCATACACGTCGCATACAGTCTGGATAGTTGTTCCCGGCTTGATCTCCAGTTCGACAACAACATCATGACCTTCCCGGCAAGGGAAGGGCTTGGTAGTGTCGCCAACCATCGTGAGTGTTGCTAGTTGGGCGTATACCAGCGGACGTGTGTACCACGACATCATGTTCATAGATGGCGATGATCGCAAGAGGGATGGTCGTACGGAGAATGGGAGGGGCGCGGTGCTGCCGAGTACGCACGCCGTCGCGTGCGGCGGCGGGGTAAAGGTTGCGATGATGTTGTCCTGAGATAAAAGAATGGTCAGAGTTACGTGGGAAAAGCGTTGAAGCGGGCACTGGACGTACGGTGGGAGAGAGAAATGCGAGCTGGCCAGGCGGAAAGACGCGCCCAGGGTCGCGATTGCTCACGCGTATGATGTGTGACGGCGGTATTCCCTGCCCGTGGACCGACGGACTTGCCTCAACTCCGTCGTGACCGTCTCGCCTGATGAACGCGTCCGAGTGCGAGGGAATAAATGATGCCGATGAGGCGCGGACCCAAGTTGTCCCAGCAGAGGAGAGGAGGACGATGGCAATGATCAGCGTCAAGAAGAGCCGTGAAAATGTTCTGGACGGGGGATATGACATTGGGTGTTTCTCAACGTCCGTGTACGAGTGGGAATCATCATCACTGACAGGAAGAGATGGCATAAGAGATGGGATGGGAAGTACGATGTGAAACTTACGTCGTGTTTCTTATATAGCACAGCCAGCTCATAGTTCAGCCTGCCGGGCAGGATGCCAAGCATTCCTGTCATCTTGTGTGAATGTACCTCATTTGGCCATCACCGCTAACGGTATGTCGTCGTCATCTTCCCCCTTGAGCTGCACCTACGCCACCAACTGAAGATAGTCACAACGAGGTGATCATGCAGGTCGATGACATATCAATGAAAGATTGATGCTGGCAACGGCTAGCATTTTCTCATAAGAGTATCACTATAGAAAGATGTCGACGTCGTCGCTACGTCGTCGCTAACCGTCATATACTGTCCGGCATGGCGGAATCGAAAGTTACTTGCTTCATTTACCGAAATCTCGCCTCCTCTCATTTTCGGCAGATGATGTTGCTGGCATTGTGGATTATAATCGCAATGGGCGCACCGTGATAACCGAGTACAATGCAAAGACATGTGCCTACAATCAACATAATCACTGCTAATCGTCCTGGACAGAAGACGCTAAACGCTGAACCCGCTGCTCTAGAGAATGTATATTCCGCATGAGAGCTATGTGTTTCGTCTGCAACTCGTCCAACGTCGTGCTTGAGGTGGAAGCCTGCAAGGGGCTGGGCCGATACACTGCAGAGACGTCGCCCAACATGCGTCGAGAAGAGTCCCTCAAGGACGCGTCCGTGCCCGTCCGCTGTGACACCTCCCCAATCATAATCCTGGAGAACGTCCCCGTGACCGTCGGAGTCCCACTTCGTCGAGACATTGCCGATCCAGGTCGCGGACTCGGACTAGGACTCGGTGGTGCGTCGATATCCATATCTGTATCCTCCTCCGTGTCTGTCCCATTCACAGGAATTTTGTGGGGATCATTCGGCGTTGGATTGAAGCGAAGCTCCTTGAAAGAACTCGCGCGGCTACGAGTGAATGAGGACAAGATACGGGGTTTCCTTCCACTATCAAGCACCTTTTTGCGAGCACTCATTCCAACGCAGTCCACAAGTTGCTTCATCGCCTCACGATCGGACACCATTCGTCTGACCCCCGTTCGACGGACAGTGCTATTGCGGGACAGCGTCTGGAAGGGAGTCCGATTGGCAGGTCTCATCGGGGTGCTGAACTTTTGAGTGTTCATCACGGGCGTCGTTAGCACGAAGGGTGCAGGCGTAGAGAATAAGCTCATGGGTGAGAGACGAGGAGGGAGAGGGGTGAGTTGAGCCGGTATCTGGGAAGCGGGTGCCAGGTCTGGGAACGCATCTAAGGTGGGTCCCCAAGAAAAGCCGATAAACGCAGCAGTAGTGTCGTCAGATGTTGGTCTGGGAGTTGCAACGTCTCGAAGAATGGAGATCGCTGGGGATGAACCAACAGAAGACTGGAACAGTTCCGAGAACGCAAATGGCCTGGAGTCATTTTGTTCAGCGGAATATTCCTCTGACATGATCGCATTAGGGTCCGCATAGGTGAACTGGGGCACATGAAGGTTCGGAGGTGCACTTCCTGGAGGGTGTTAAACTTGGGTACATGATCGAATAGAAAAACCCACTCGACCAGAGATTAGACCACTCCACGCCCCGAAAAAACTGATGCGACGTGATTTCACTAACATTATGCCGACCCAGACGAAATTCAGCATCTTTCAGGAGCCTGAAATGCGGTCAACTCATGAGTGAAGGATTTAGATGACTACCTTACCCGCTAATGAAGTGTTGTAACTCGCCGGATACTGTAAACTGTGATTTAAAACGGATATATCTCTACAGACGCGTTAGTAGCGACAGCGGAACTTGTGCAAACAGACCAACATTAGGATCTACAATCTTGGCGTACGTCGTCCGAATATCCTCCGCAAAAAAGGGTGTAATGCCGAATGTCATCTCATACAACATGGCACCCACACTCCACCAATCCGTCTCGCGTCCATATACTTCATCCTCGTCGAGTTCGCGTGATAAGCGAATCTCGTCGTCTAATTCAAGGGCCACTAGGGCCAGCTCGTGGGCCCTCAAGATCTCTGGAGAGATGTAGTCACAAGTCCCACACGGAACTAAGCAATGTTTCTTGGGCAAACGCTGGCTGCCATCTAATGCGGGTGGTAGAAGTTCGGCGGCTGTGCCAAAATCAATCAAGAGGAGATGGCCGTCAGGTCGGAGAACAAAGTTGTGAGGTTTGATGTCTCTACGTGACAATGAGTTGCGAAGGTTGTATATCCCGAAGTCCTCACCTGTGCACATATCCTTGAGAATGACACCAATGAACAGCGCTGACAATCTGAGGCGCCCACCATCGGATATCAGCCTCAGTAACACGCCCGTCCAACGGACTAGACTCCAAAACGTCCCACAACGTCCCTCCTTCAGCGTACTCCATGACAAACTTGAGATGGGTCTGCGTCTGATAGGCACACAGTAGATGAGGCGACCAGTGCGATTTGGTGACATTGGCTCGGACGAGAATATCCCTTTCCACCTGCGGCGAGCATTGCTACACGATGGTTGGTCACCGTAGTCAAATAGAGAGTTGGCATGCGCACCTCACGCGTCCGCAAAGCGAATTTCTTCTCAATCGTCTTGCGCACGTATACTCGCCCATCTAGGCGACAGTTGACGACATCGATCTAGAAGAGCGTTGGCCAAGTCTACTGCAAAAGCGCGACAACTACTCACTGCACCGAATTGGCCGTAATCCAGCGTGCCAACGGGGCGAAAATCACTGTCCTGTAGTCTGATGGACTCGATTTCATTCGTCCGTACTGTTTAACGCGTCAGAAAATGTTTTTCGCTAGCCAAAAAAGGTCCCTCGCCTGTCTTGCCAATAACACTGTGACCGTGCAGCAACCGGTCAAGTGCCAAGCCATCTTCGTCTTCGTCTCCCGTGCTCTTCAGTAGTTCCTGTAGTCGTGATTTGCGAGTGTTCCAAGACATGCATTAGGTCGTCCAGTAGTTGTACAAGATGAACATAAGAAGAATAATAGTACAGGTCAAAGTTCAGGTTGATCACCTCGGTCCGGGAAACACATTGTCCCAAAGCAGCATGAAATTACCACGGTCCCATGGCACGAACATATTATATTTCTATTGTAGATAGCGTAAATCCAGAAAAAACCATCACAGAGTCAGCTCCCTCTCAATCTGCTGGAGAACCGTAGGATCCGCCTTCGAAAGGAATTGTCCACGGAAAACACTCGAGCCATAAATCGCTTCCGCTTCCCTCAATCGTTCGCCGACATAAGTACTCAGCTTGATTGTTCGAACAGGATCGTTATCATAGAGCTGTAAGAGAGTAAGCCAAGCAAGTAAGCGAAACATCCAACTACAACTCACCATCTTTCGCCTATCATACTCGGGCGTGTTCTGACTATCTTTAAAGTATGCATACGGAGCATCCTCCAACTCCCAATGTCGACGTAGCGGTGACTCAGCAGAGCTAACGCGTTGTTAATAAATTGTCGTCAGAGAAGCAAAACCATCATACTCATCATCGGGCGCTACATTGGCTTCCTTGATTTCCCCAAAGACGTCCATCCATATGTTAAAGATCTCAGTAGGAAGCCTTTCCAGCACTTCAGGCCTTCCGGTCGAAACGAGAGCAGCGACGCCCATAGCGCAGAGCTTCCTATGCTTTCCTTCCGACATGGAATCGAACTGTTATCGATCAGTACTTCGGAAATACCTTTAGAGACAAGAGATGCGTACCTTTGTCCACCAGGCGTCCATTAGCAATTCGTACAACTTGGTCTCCGTCATCTTGAGAGCTGGGGCCGTATGTGTCATAAGTTGTGTAAACATTGCACGATCTGCCATCACTATTCGAGCGAACACGTAGATATGTTCTGTCAACACAAACGTCACAACCTACTCCCGTTTGTTAGTAGTCCGCAATGGATGAATAATGTATTGAATACTCACCTCGCTATCGAGTAAGGTTGTCATGAGATATGCAAAGAGGCCGGAGACGTGCAACGCTTCTCCCCAAAGACTAGACGGGTTGGTAGCGACAATGTCGTTGATGCAGATCACCATGTCTTTCCGGTTGGTCGAGACGTTTACGTTTTGGAACGCCGAGTAGAATGCCTGGAATAACGGCACGGCACAGACCTGAAGAATCTGGGGGCCCGCAAGTAGGAAGTACGAGTCGATGATGTCGACGACTTGGCTTAAGAGATCCAGATTAGTACCTAGCAGCCGAACAGCTTCGGGGAAGAGATCCAAAAATGGCTGGACGGCAGCAGTGCCTGGAAGGTTCCTCAACGCTGCTTTCCAGAGAGCTAATCCATCTTCATCTAGGTGGATCTACAAAATGTGTTAACCGCCGTGTAAATTTATCGGTGAGGGAGTAATAATCACCGCTTGTTGAAGACCTTCCCGAACCAGCGGCACGACGATATGCGTCAGTCTAGACGATTCACCCCTCGTCGCCTACAAGACAACGTTAAAGGTTCCTACTTTACTGTCTGGAGGTACCAGCTTACGTTGACAAGATTCGTAATTGTCACCAGAAGGGAGGCTTTCAGTAAAAAGTCGTCGCCAGCATCATTCCCTGAAGTTAATGATAAGATCAAGGAATGAAAAAGCGCAAGTAGAAACGCACAAATTCCGGGCAGAGGTTGTGTTATGGTGTCTACGAGCGGGGAAATCTTGGTAAAATCAACAAGCGTCCTTCGACTGAAGGAGAAAGCGCACCCTCTCTCCGGCCTGCTCGATTAAGGCGTTAAGAGTCGAATCGACCCGCCGCTTGTTCTCGAGTGTATCGGCCTCACCCATCAGCTTGACTAGCTCCGTTACCGCCATGGAGAGCCATTGCTGGAATGCGTCGATGTTGAAATCAATGGTCTGTTATGCTTGAGTTTGGTACTATTGGGAAGGAAAGCACCTACGTCAACACACTCTCGCAAAGCCATGGCAGCTGTTAAGCGCACGACGGTATCGGTTCCGGGTCCTCGGTCGCTCAACAAGTGCATTATGATTTGCCAGGCAACAGGCATATTGGGATTAAGCACAATCTGGGACCACTTTCCTATGAGCCATGCGATTCGCCTCTTAATGATGGGGTAGCTAACAACGTCTAGTCAATAGAGACTTTATAGAAAGTGACGACGGACTAACTTGGAGTCGGTGCTTTGAGCTTCGGTCACCAGTGTCTGCGACGCCCACTGTTCAAAGGGTAAAGTCTCATGCAGACGCCCCGCACAACGACCGATAGCGCAATAGAGAGCCTCTTTTTGAAGCAGAGTTTGAAAATCGGGCGCAGCCTGCCCTACCATTCAGTGAGCTGGGCGTTCAGGATGAGTATGCGACTTGGACAAACCAGCTAATTCGTTGAACATCGTACGAAGTAACGGAACAACGTAGTCCGGGAATTGATTGGACATATGGATTAGGACTCTCTCGCTGCAAGCCTGGATGTGTATGAGCAACGAATTAGATGATTCTTGTATATTTGGCGGCTTACACGCAGTTCATATTCCCATTGATCGTTTTCTTTATCTTCCGCATTCACCCATTCTTCGGGATCCGCCATCCAGGCCTGCAAGTCCTGAACATTGAGTGGCAAGAGTCTGGTTACGATTATCTTGACAGCCTCTTCAACGAAAGCGGAGGAAAGGGCTGTTCGCAGCTTGTTAAAAATAGTTAAAACCGTATCAGAAAATACAGACCATTCTTGTTGGGCATCCCGTCCCGTTTTACCGGGACCCACTGAGCGAGATTCTCGTTGAATAAAACCATACCCTGAACAAGGATTCTAACAGGATATAGAACGAATGGGGAGTCTGTAATACGTTTCAGTACAAGTGAGGCGTAGATCACCAGTAAGTTAACACCTTGGACAGTTTCAGAAGGGCCCGTCAGAGCTTGAGCTACGTGGTTCCAGTAGAACATGACCAGTTCACTGCATCCTGGCAATTCCACAAAGCGTACATGAGAAAGCTGAGAGAGTCTCCGAAAGAATTTCCCGATGTGACGAATGTGCTTTGTGAGAACTTCGATGAAAGCCCTTGATTGGGGAGTTTCCGCAGGATTTGTTGTCAGAAGTGTGTGGCGCAGTTGTAAAAGCGCCTTGACTTGAATAGTGGAGTCCTGGAAGAGTTGGATGAACTAGAGGATAAGATCATTCTCAATACAATGGAAGGTGTCGTCCATACTTACCCATGGCTCTTTGTCCTGTAAGCCCATCTTCTCCCCACGTTGCCAGAGCCATATCCCGATGCGGCTGATGCACTTGTATACTTGGTGTGCCAGTGAGACGTCGAAATATACGCGACTCGAGTTCATCGCGTTGACGTCTACGTTGGCAAACGTGGCGGCCATGGTGGCATAGTAGCCATACAGTACGGAGTGCAGCGATTCTACAAGCTGTCGAAGGCCATTGAGCACGGATTGAATTATACTAATATCACCGGCACCTGAGTCATGGTTTTAACACCAGTCAACATCTTGTAAGCTGCAAATTCGCGTAGAACTCCATTGAGGAGCTGTAAGCTCCGTTGTAATACAAGGGTGGGACGTGGATCCTCGGATGGCGTACTATATCGCAGCCGAAGGTTTGTATCTATAGCGTTCATCAAAGCGGGGACTAAATTAGACCTATGGACGTGAGTATTACATTACACATTAAAAGTATTAAAAGACGACGACTTACCAGGCCAAGGGATAATCCTGGCGGGCCAACTTGGCCACGATGAGAGCATTACAGTCAGCTATCTGCAACAAAAGGAGTGTGAGGACTTGGTAAAGACACTTGAAAGATGATTTGCCGTTTGATCTTCCTCGTCCAGGAATGAGAGGCATCGCTCTCGTATGCGACCTCTATGCTCATCATTTTGCAGTCTAGGACGTGTCATAAGTAAAGAAGCAATATTCGGGACCGAGACGAAGAAGGTACTTTCGCGATTTCCATGACTTTAAAGCTTCGTTTTTGAATTGAATGATGGCCTGTTGGCGCACGGGTAAAGGCACTGAACGTTCGGCAGCGATGTTTTGTAAGGCATCAAAGGCTCCGAAGAGGCTTAGCATTGACTTGAGCCTCTTGTCGGACTGGTGGAGAACCTGGGGATCCTGGGAGGTGGCACCTTCGAGAGCTTGGTAGAGCTCTTGTGGAGAAACGTTGTCGACGACGGGGACACCCATGGCCATTGGTCTACCTGAGCCGGTGTTCATTGTAAGCACAACGGTCGTCTCCAGTAGTTGCGCAGGGGGCAGACCAAGGGGGACAACACGTAGAAACTGAAAGTCCTTTGCCTGCCCTTTGCAGAATGGTAAGAGCCAAATTTGAAATTACAGTCCGAATAAATAAATAAATTCAGAAATCCCCAAAAAGGAAGTGTCACTGTTTATGGTCTATGTTCTTTGCTTTCCGCCACTGCCTGGCACTCGCTCGACACCTGCCACCGCCGTCGCGACTGCACTGCGCATCATATACAACCAGTCTCAAAATGTTTCGACGCGACTTGGACGACGTAGTCGATGATTCCGAGCCAGAGAGAGAGGCCCACAGGCAGCAACGACGACTGGAGCGGAGACGACGCGTAGACCCGCCTATCGAGGATGTTGTTATTGACCTCTCCGAAGAAGAAGCTTTTACGAGATATAGCGCGCCTCCCGCGCCCTCTTCGTCGCCGAGCATCATAGACATATCCGGTTCGTCTCTTGACGCGTCGTACTTTATTGTGTCCTTGACCATTCATCAGACGACAGCTTGTCAGTTTTGTCGCGCAATAAATCCACGACGTTGCCTACACCACCATCTTTTGAATCTGAAGAGTCCGAGATCGAAATACACTCCCTTCCATTGCAGTCCAAGCCGATGTACAACGTCGATGATTCTGCCATCTTTGAAGACTCTCTGACTCTACCTAGTCTCCAGTTACCACCACCCTCCCGAAAGCCTGTCTACGGGCGCCAACAGACTGAGGAGCTGTCTGACGACGAAGATGATGGACTCAACCTATCACGCTTCGCTTTCAAAGCACCTCAACCCACTCGTGCTCGCAAAGAGCCAACCACCATTCCCAAAGCCCCGTGTCCTGCACCCTCGCGTGCCAAAAAGCAAACTGAACGTTTCGGAGATTTCTCCGACGCGCAGCTGAATAAGCTACTCAAGTGTGTCTGCTGTAATTTGGCTTGGACAGCGCGTAAAAGTGCAGCTCAGAAACTCGTACACGTTCGATCGTGCGCCAAAAAGTTGGCGTTTTCTGACGAAACTGTTCGGGTTCGGATGAATCAGTACCTAGCTACTGTGGTTGAACCTGTTGCGAAAGCGAACGATACACCAGGCACCTATTTCCAAGACATCGTGGAAGAGGCAGCCCCAAAGAAGCGTACCCGGCGCGTAGAGGCTGCTGGGACTGTGAAAGCGCCAGAGGACACCCGCAATTCTATATTGCGCAGGGCACAGACGCTTCTTGGATCGTCGTCTGATCAATTCACTGTCCCTGCAACACAGTCCTTCGCGCCATCTGTTTTAGGTCCTCGTTCGGGCAGTCGCGATGTCTCAGAGTCGGAGGCGGAAGATACACATGCGTTTCCTCTTACTCAACCTTTCCGAGCATCCAAGTTCGCGCGCCCCATGTCCGCCGAGTCTGATAACGAGGCCGAACTTCCACCATCAACACAAGCGTTCGCTCCCTCCAAGTTTGGGACAAAGTCAAACCTGCTCTCGCGTTCACCGTCACCTTCCTCGCCTATTCTATCTCGTTCTCATTTTCTCAATATACCGGATGACTCTCCGCCAGCATCAACAGTACGTTCTGTCGATTTCGTCCATGACGGAATACAACTGATAACACCCAGAATTCTTTCCTCCCTTCTAGCTCAAGCGTACACTTGCCGATGTCTCCTTTGACATCTCACCTGATGAGCTCTCCCGACTCTCGCTCCCCAAAAGAGGCGAAAATGTCTTTGCTTGACAAGGACGTAGAGGTGGAGGACAATATATATGATTCCAATGACGATGGTGCATTCTTACATTTCGAGCCTGGAGAAGTTGTCCCTGCCCCGCTCGCCCTGTCCGTACGTGAAACACCAACCAAGCCAAGGCGCAAGAAACAAACCAAGGTCAAAGGCAAAGACAAAGATGTCACCAAGACGGCAGCCTCTAGATGGAAGGAGGAAGAATTCGATGATCAATGGGAGCAGCAAATGAAAGGCAAAATCAAAGGAGATGAGGATCTGTACTTCCGGATATTGCGTTATGAAGTGAGCTTTCGCTCTACGCCTCCTGACCGGCATCTCATAACTCGGCAGCCCATTCATTTTGATGTCTTCCTTAAGTTGGCCACAGTCGTCGACCGACCAGTATCAGGAATGCTCAAATATCAGGTTAGAGTCTTCTTGGACAAGCAGGTATGTGAAGTACCGGTCTCTCGACTCAGTGAAACTGAATAATTCTCACAGGCTATCACATTCTACGGCGGAGACCAAAGCTGGAGACGTTGAAGCCTTCCTAATAACTAAGCTACACGTACACCTTGACATCTATATAGGTAAATGTATCTGTAAACGCTCCTCTAGATTATTGAATATCGTATTATATCATAGCTTAGTCTTATAGCGCCGATTCTGCCAGACCAGCAACCTCGATAACGCCACCGACAAGATGTAAGCTTCCGGAAACCAGAACTCCCACAGGAGAGGACTTGGATAGGCCCTTCACGACGTTAACAGCATGCTCCACTGAGGGCAAGACGTGAATATGCTCCCTGGAGAACGACGGAACAGTAGCTATCCAAGCGTCCGCAAGTTGATGTTGAATCGTCAGTTCCGCTAGTTCGTTCTCTGGTGTTGAAAGAGAAGTCAAATCTGATGAAATAAAATGAGTACCGAGCTTATCCGTGAAAAATCGACTGCTGACCTCCTTTGAATGCCCCGTCAGCATAGGTGACATTTGTACAGAAGATGACATCGTCGAAGTATGTCTCTGGCGTTTCTCGGCTGCCGTGAAGCTTCAGTTGCAAAGCTATCTTGTTGAATATTGCCGACAGGAAGGCGGGTCCAGATCGTCCACTCGTGCAGTTGAAGACCAACACGCGTTTATGAGATCCTCTAAACAGCATCATGAGAAAGAAATACAATCCAGAAAGGAACAGGCAAACCTGGGGAGGGTCGTCGACAATCCTGTATCTGGACTAACATGCCATTGCATGCAGCAATCCAA
Organism: Hymenopellis raphanipes; assembly: GCA_003314085.1. NCBI lineage: Eukaryota > Fungi > Basidiomycota > Agaricomycetes > Agaricales > Physalacriaceae > Hymenopellis > Hymenopellis raphanipes. Next base: position 12,479 of record QLPD01003291.1, read on the forward strand.
AGACTCAAGTGTGTGAGCACCATCAAGATACCAAGTCAGATTCACATCTAAGGGTGCTTTAACAGTCTGACAACGCCCCGGCCATTTGGTCTCTTGAAGACCAGCGATAACGTTATCGGTAAGGGCTACAGGACTAGATGCCGATTCACCAGTTTGTCGTTGTAGGAAGGTTTGAACAAGGTAGACAGCGAGATTGGCATTCTGGATCTGATGTGCGCCGGCAAGGCCTGAAAATGATGAGTGAAAACGTAGGTTAGCTGGCAATATCGGTACCTAGTTTTATGTCGGTAATCCCAGGAAGTAAGGGAGCCAACACAAATTCAGAAGCCTACAACGCGATGTTGGATAAGGCATTTCTCTCATAGACGATCAAGTACCTTGAGTTCTTTGGCGCGTTCCTTCAACATTTCAAGACCCTCCGCTGGTTGTTCCATACTGAAAGCCGGTACACCTTCCTGATGTATGATTCAGAAGCTATGACAATGCATAGAAGCCTAGGATTCACCTTGTATATACCGCCCTTCTGCCAGGCGATCTCCTTGAGTGTTTTGCCGAGGACAGTAACATGGTCGATGCCAAGCGCAGTAACACCAGTTACAATTGGCTTTGGGACAATGTTCGTACTGTCGTACGTTCCTCCCACGCCAACCTCGAGCACTGTCGCGTCTACTTTCATGTCCAAGAATGCATGATAGGCGAGCAGAGTGATGAAGCGGAAGTAGCCCGGTTTTTCTGGCGTCGATTCGTGTTGTCTCTAGCACACGATTCTTGAGATAGAGAGAGCAAAGGAAAATGGTAGCTTCGTACAGCGGTGTTCTTGTCGAGTCTGTCCCAGACCTCAAAGAAATAGCGCGTAAAATCTTCTTCCGAGATTGGCTTGCCGTTGACGCGGATTCGTTCGCGAACAGCGACAAGGTGGGGCGATGTATACAGGCCTATCAAGACTTGGCACTATAACATACGCCAATGTTCAATGTAACGCACCAACTTTCCAATCTGGCTTTGCTTTCGTCAAGATACTGCTCGCAAAGGCGCTTGTCGATCCCTTCCCCTTGGTCCCGGTGATGTGTATGACATTGAGCGCGTTGAGGTCGGATGGCTACTTTGAGAGTTGCAAATGCACCGGAGAGGACGTAGACAGTCACGTACAGTATATCCTATGCGCCCAAGATACTCAAGCATCTCCGGGATGGCGAAGGCGCTAGAGCGCCCACCCGAAGCACGTACGGCTTCAAGGACGGCGGCATTCGATTGAAGAGAGTTGAGGCAATCGATGGCCTGCCTGTACGTCCTGGTCGACATGGAGCGACGATAAGTTAACGATAAAAAGATGGTGGGTAAGGAACGACCAGTGGATATCATGCCTTTGGGTGAGTTTTAAATAAATTCTGCATCAAGATCGGATCAGGTCAAGATCCATCCACTGCCAGCAGTGTTTACAAGTCTAACTACATAAAAATTTACTCATCCAGGTCAAATACCTCGTCGTCCTCTCCCTTTCTACGACTAGAAGATACTGTGTATATCTGATTCACTCCTGATGGCTGTTGTCTCTGAAGAACACCTACGAAAAGATTAGATTGAGATATAGATACCCAAGGAACTCCGTACCGGAACCAGACAGGCGTAGCTCTAATGCAGCGGTGGCGAAACCATCATTGTTGCCCAGTTCTTCGAACCCAACCAATCTATCCAGTTCTATGTTATTGGTGCAGGTAATGAAACGCGTATAGAACCTACCGATCCTTGGTGACCCCGTCCATGAAACATATCACGCAAGGCAGCACTTTGAGTGCAAGCTTTTCCACCAGCCAGGGTATATTTTCGACAAAGACGCGAAGGAACCGAGTGTTGAAGTATTTAGGAGCTAATGCCTAGGCAAAGAGTCAGGCTGGCGGTCTTGAAGCAAAGCCTTTGCGACTCGCCGCCATATGTTTGTCCATGATTTCACATCGTTTGAAGTTGGGATGATAAAAATGCACGACGCATCGAGGTTCGCGTCTGAGGCGCGCATTTAGTTATGTGAAGACGCAGTTGCGACCAGTGCCACAAACGCTGTTATTCGAATCACTTCTTTCTCGTCCGAGACTTCAGAGTAGCGACCGTGTTCATTTGCCCGCATGTCTTGGACGCGATCCATCCTAAATGAGCTCCCGTTAGATGCGCTCAGAGACGCCGATGGAGCTTAGGTAGCGATTTACTCTCTTCGGAGGACATCCAGACCCTGTTCCCGCATTGAATAGCTGCTATCATTTTCAATCTCGGCTTCAAGCTCAGCGAATATGGCCTCTTCGTCGTCCTCATCGTCTGAGGCGGTCCTTTTGTGGCGTGGATCGTTTGGCTCAACAAGTCGCGCGGCCAACGATGCGACTTTGGGATTGCTAGACACTTGTCGGTACAAACGAGAACAACAAGATGTATCCTACCTGTCCATTATGGGAGGAAGGAAGATCGAGTGAGCACGTGGTCCTGCTTTCTTTCCAACCGTCACCGTCCGTTCCGAATTCGTTTCTAGCATCGTTTACTGTTGTGGTAATCTGCGCCCTTTTGTATTTTTATCTGTCTGTGCTATGTGTCCATGGCGTTGTACACAGCACGACTTGGTCGGTTTTCGAGAAACGTCACAGTACTTGCGCTCCGAGATTCCTCAATGTCTATGAATCACCTCCCTATGACGCCTACCCCTAATACGACGCCAACAACAAGACACAGTCGCTCAACGATCGACGATCGCTTCGTCTCGATGCTCTGCACTTTCTGGCTTGAAGTTCAACAACGATAGCCTCTCTGGTATACTCCTGGACACGCGATTTCTAAAAGCTTTTCAAGGAGGTCCTTATTCCTGACCACTGCGAGGATCCGCGATCGCGTTATTCTTAATGACTATCTTGAGCGCCACCACTGTCCTGAAGAACAAGGATAGGGTACAACATGGCCCCTTGTGCTCGAATATGGATCAATGGTACAGCCCACGGCGATTCACTGGACACAGACTGTTCAAGACACTCGAAGCGTATAAAATCCGGGTTGATTTCAACTCAGGAAACCCAATCACTCACACGCATAGTGCCAACCTGTCGTCAATATGCCCTCCAGCCTCATTCCTGCCTCAGCCCAGGGAATATTTTCCTCACTCAGACGTCCGCTTCGCGCTATCAGAACCGTCCGCAAAAGGGCAAATGTCCTGGACACGGGTCGTCTACCCAGAGACCTACTCGCCCTTATCATACACTTCGCTTGGACTGACGAAAAATTCACACTTGTCGGAAGGACAAACTTTTTCCTGACCTCGCATCTCGTCAGTGCTGCATATACGCGGGAGTTTACACGCATCTTCCATGCCGACGTTCATCTTCTCACTCCCGGTCATCTGCATCGCTATTTTGGTCACGTCCTTCGAGGACGTGCATCTATCGCGGATTGTCACTCTATAACAGCGCACTTCAGGGTTCGCGATGTGAAGGAGACTGAAGTTTACACTGAAGAGTCGAAGGCCTTTAAAGGCTATCTTTCTCGCCTCCTTCTACAAGGACAACATCTCCGCGACACACACATTCGTGTAGCATATCATCTAGACGGCTACGACGAGACGTGCGGCTCGGAGACTCTGGTCATCTACCAGCTGAAATCGAGTCTTTCTTGGGATGACTACGAGAATTCTTCTCCGACGCCTGGGAGGTTTTGGTCCCGCACAAAGGACATGTTATCTTGCACAGGGCGGAAGGAGGTTCCCAATGTGAAATGGTCGCAGTCGTCAACAACCGTTATTGACTTGGGCTCCGAGTCTGTGGGTGAAGCGACCTTGGTTGCAATACCCTTGAAGAGTTATGATGACTTTCAAGCCTTCGACTCGTCTTTCCAGTTTTTATCTGGTTCATCAGTCCAGGAATGACTCCTGGCGCGGACTCGAATACATACTGATACCCAACCTCTTCGTAAGTCTTATTCTCTAGAGCCTGAGATTCCAAAGCTCATCTCTTGGACAGGTGAATACAAGTCGATACAATTATGCTCCACAAGCACATGTAATATTAGTTCCTTGCAATTCCAGCACATCATGCGACGAGTGTCTAGCGAGACCATGCCATTTGTCACTCATCCTCTTTATCTTAATTCGCTTGTTCATCTTCGTGCATCGACCATTCATCCTAAAACTTGCGGTTCCGCATCCAGTCCTTCTCGCAGGGCACAGTATAACGCTGCAACTTTCTCGACCTTGTATTGCTCCGCGTTGTTTATCTTCAAGTGTTTCTGCGCTGTAACGTTCGTGTCGACCTGAATTTCCCATATGTTGCACACCATACATAGCGAGGGACCTATGGAATGTCAAGTTTTGAAACTGGCGGGTCCTCCATTCCGAAAGCGTTCATTTTCTCTCAACTTCCATGCGGTTCGTTGTATAAGAAAAACTTGAACGTTGCTGTTCAGAAGGAAACTCAAGCAGCTGCTCCCGTAGATCGAATGCATCTGTTGAATCTGTGATTGGGACATAGTTGGCTGCGAGTAAGTCTCGTAAACCTTGCGGGTGCAATAGTCGGCGCATGTCGGCAAGTCGTTCGCATTTTTTGTTTGTCTTCCACTTTGATCTTTTCTTTGTCGCTTTAATTTCTATGGTTGTGTCATTATTTTCGTGCCATCAAGCGACCTATCAGCGTATTACACGGTCCGCGCACAGAAGGCGCCTATCGTGATAACAGGCGAGCCATTTTTATATGCAAAACATAACGTTTTTGACTGATGGCATCGGATTAGGCAGAGCACCGTCCAGTGTGACTCCTTCCAGCGTACTTCCAATAGACGCGCGCGTTCCTTCCTATCCACCACCATCAAGTTCTTGATTAGCTCCCATGGCGTACCATGCCGCTGACGTCGATTTGGCCAGCGTGCCCAATCTTCCAGCCACTCGCGGATACCAGCAGGAAATGTTGGATGAAAGCCTTCGGAGAAACATCATCATCGCAATGGACACGGGCTCTGGAAAGACGCATATAGCTGTTCTGAGGTTGAAAATTGAAGTCGAGCGTCAGCCACGCAAGGTGCATATCCTTGACCTTGCCTCACGCAACAGCAACTCAACTTCACGCCCAGATTTGCTGGTTCTTCGCCCCAACCGTTGCTCTGTGCGAACAACAGTTCAACGTTATCAAAGGGGCACTGCCCGTATCCATCGGACTTATATCTGGCTCTCTCGAACCCAACCAGTGGAAGGATGCTGGCTTGTGGAAGAGAGTACTTGACACGCATCGTATCGTTGTATCCACCCCACAAGTCATGCTGGACGCTCTCCGCCACAGCTACATCAACATGGGCAGGGACATCGCACTCATGGTCTTCGATGAAGCGCATCATGCGAAGGACAAAGACCCGTACAACATGATAATGCAAGAATTCTACAATCAGCTTTTACCTCGAGATGTAGAGGTGGATGTCGACCCGCAATACTTGAGACCGATGATCCTCGGGCTAACCGCGAGTCCCATATATGGAGGAGATATTGAAAAGTCTTTCAAGTAAGTGTTCACGGAGCGTAATCTCATGTTTCTAAGCTCTCTACAGGTTAATCGAAAGTAACCTGGATAGTACCATCAGGACCCCACATCTCAATCGAGAAGAGCTTGCGAGACATGTCCATCGTCCCGTATTCAAGCATGCTTTATACATCGCCCCATCAGCTCACGGACCAGACATACCCTTTTCTACCAACCTTGCCTCTCTCTCCGCCGTCATCAAAACCCTCACGATTGATGACGATCCCTACGTGAAGCAGTTGCGCAAGGACCTCGCAAAAATAACGCCTCAAACCCCAGAGTATTATCGCCTAGACCAGAAGCTTTCGAAAGTCATCAGGAAGGAAAACTCTTTCACCCTGAAAGGACTCAAGGATTTCGAAAGGGCCGCCGAGGCAATTCTTATGGACCTCGGTGAATGGGCAACGGATTGGTATGTCTGGACGATTCTTCAGCAGGCAAAGGCAGCTTGTGGCTCACAGGGTGAGATGCCAACCTGGCAAAGTCGGGAAAAACGTCATCTTGCCGAGGTTATTGAACGCATACATGCGACCCCCGTCTCTTACTATGATGACGATATCGTCGATGCTTCCTCTCACAAAGTCATCGCGCTTGTTCAGGCGCTAGTAAACGAGAAGGAAGACATGGAGGAGTCTAACGAGGCATTCAGCGGTCTGGTTTTCGTCCGGAGGCGTGACACAGTCATCGCTCTGACCGAGCTTCTCAAGCATCATCCCGTCACGAAGGGTTCATTCCAGGTTGGCAGTCTTGTGGGCACATCGGATAGTAGCCATCGACATGCATTTTTGGATTTGACGCGGAAACTGATTCGGCAGAGTCAGGAGGAGACTCTCTCCGCCTTCCGACTCGGGGACAAGAATCTTCTCATCGCGACATCCGTAGCGGAAGAGGGTATCGATGTTCAAGCTTGTGGTTGCGTCATTCGATGGGATGTACCCGACAATATGGTTTCTTGGCTTCAAAGCCGAGGAAGAGCGCGAAGAAAGCGGAGTACATTCATCATCATGTTCTCAGAAGGCAGCGGGTTAGACGAGAACGTCGCTCAATGGGAGCGCAAAGCCAAAGAGATCGTCGACAAAGCTAACGAACCGGAACGACTTGATGTTGCAATTGAGCCTGACATCAAGGAGTACTTGGAATTTCGTCAACCAACCACTGGGTACTTATTCCGCCTATTTATCTCGTTGTATTCTAACGAAACTATTAGTGCTCTTCTCACTTTGGATTCGGCGATTCAACATCTAAATCACTTTGTGGCAGTGCACCCTAATGCTGCTCATCATACTGACTTCAAACCTCTGTATGATATTGACCCTCCCGAACTGCCCACCGGGTGGCATTCCCTCGAAAACCGTGAATTGGTTGGAAGCCGGTCGTACCAGGGACCTTGGGCGGCGAGCGTCACTCTTCCTAAATTCCTACCTTCCGAGTTACGGGTACATAAGACGAAAATGGAACATCCAACGAAGTCGTCTGCCCAGAAACATGCGGCGTTTAAAGCATATAAGAGGATGTACGATGTAGGGTTGCTTGATGACAAGCTTCTTCCCTTGTTCTTCCGAGACGAGGAGATAGAACATTTGAAGCAGGACGTCGAGAAACGTATATCAGTCGTCAAAGTGGCACCCCAAATCAATGCCTGGTTGCCACTGTCTAATGGCGATCCTTGGTATCGGTTTGAGGTGTCCCTTGGCTCTCTTCCTACGCTTTTAATGTTCACGAGACGACCATGTCCGCCTGATTGGCTCGTGCCGGGAGGTCCTCCACCGTTATATGTTCCCCGTCAAGGCCAAGTTACCATGACTGTTCGAGACAAGGGTCGAGTCAACGTAGACGATACAGATATTCGCCAGGCCGGCGAATATACGCGACGCCTGTTCTGGAGTATTCATGGACCGCGGATGACATGGAGCAACCTCGACTTCTCTTATCTGTTTTTACCGACCGTTGAAGAGCCTGAGTGGGAGGATCGACGTGCCTGGCAGCGAGAAGAAGACGAACGCGAAGAACGTACTGGCCAATCGTTCGACGTCGACGCGGAAGAATTTGGCAGGACGTTCTGGTATCCGACAGATATCTCCATCGTCAAGAACCGCTTTGGCGCTGGGAAAGGTTACAAATTCGTTTCGTGGCGATATGATGAACTCTCGCCAGATGAATTCGAGATCCTTAAAGAACGCTACGACCACTTCGAGGATATCGAAGAAGTCCCTTATCCGTTACTCGTCGTTGAGCCTCTGCCTACCCGAACCAATCTCCTGCTTCCCTTCAAACCGACACGTGTAGCAGGGCCTCTTTTGCCTCCCAAACAGTTCCTTTTCATCCCGAGGCACTCTACGATAACGTTAATCTCCGAGACAGAAGCGCAATATGTTTATCTACTACCCTCAGCCATGCGCGCTCTCTCTATCGCCTTGACTACCCAATCTCTGAAAGATGAGTTATTCACTCAGGCATCGCCGCTCTATGCCGTGCCTTCTCCAGTTCTATCCGTCGCGCTCACGGCTCCGACATCTCAAGAACCATACAATTATCAGAGACTGGAGACCCTAGGGGATACCGTGTTGAAATACCTTGTCAGCATTCAATTACTCTCCGAATTTCCTTTGTGGCACGAAGGCTATCTATCGAAAAGGAAGGATCATGCCGTGTCAAACGTACGCCTCGCTAATGAGAACATTAAACGGGATATGTTTAAGTGGATTATCCGAGGTACGCATTTTGCATGTTTCGGGTCCCCCTTCCTAAACGAGACTTTGTAGATCGACTACTTGGTAAAAAGTGGAAGCCTGCCTATCAGGAAATCCCTAAGATTTCAACGGAACCACCGACACCTGATGAATCGTCGACCACTGGCAAAAAGCCAGAGCTATCGAAAGCTGACGCTAAATTGAAGAGGAAGAAAAAGGTCGCAGGAGAACTGTCTACTAAAGGTGCGCATATAAACTGAGTGGTTTCTTATAGACGATGACAATATTGACTCTAGTCCTTGCTGATGTCGTCGAGTCTACCATCGGTGCTGCGTATCTTCACGGGGGAATAGATCTTGGCTACGAATGTACCAAGTTCTTCGATCTCGACCTCCAGTGGAAGCCTCTACCTGAGCGCATTGTCGATATGCTTGCTCGCGTCCAAACAGTCGAAGCAGAATCGCGCATAGATATGCCTGAAGGCCTAATTGCCAACGTGGAGAAAATGCTAAATTATACATTTAAGCATAAGCTTATCCTTCTAGAGGCGCTGACGCACGCCAGTCACCAACAGGATTATGGAACGACGTCCTACGAACGCATGGAATTTTTGGGAGACGCTGTGATGGATATGATCGTGACAGACTACCTGTACCGTGCCGAGGGAAAGAACTACAGCCCAGGGCACATGCATTTGCGGAAATCTGCGGTGGTTAACGGTCATATCCTCGCGTACTTCTGTCTGCGTTGTCAGCTTCAGCTGGAGTCGTTCATGCCTCGGCCGGTGACGGACGACGACGGGCCACTACAAATTCAACTACAGCGCGACGAGGAGACCATTTACCTCTGGAAATGCCTTTTGCATTCTAGCAGCCGCGTTCTTCAACAGCAGAAGATTTCCTCTGATCTCTTCATGCGACTTCATGGCGACATCGAGGACGCGTTGCTCCACGGGAAGATATATCCATGGGCGGCGCTCACCAAACTGCAAGCGCCCAAGTTTTTGAGTGATATGATGGAGAGTCTTCTGGGTGCGGTATATCTTGACGCTGCAGGAGATTTAGATGTTGTGCGCAATGTGATGCGCGTCCTTGGCATCCTTCCTCTTCTCGAGCGCATTGTACGGGACGATGTGGATGTGCTCCATCCCGTTTCGAGACTTGCTGTGTGGGCATCGAGGCAGGGTAAAAAGGTAAAATACGCTTATGAGCGTTCCAAGGGTAATATCACCTGTGTGATTAAGCTGGATGAGGAGATCCTGGAGGAGGCTAAGGTTGCGGATATTTTCCGGGGGAAATTGACGGAGCTTGAGGTCAAGTTCGCGGCTGCAGAGGAAGCAATCAAGTTTCTGGATGTCAAGTACACTGTGTAGATGGTGGAAGCGTTTATTTCGGGCTGTAATATCAGAGTTTTTTTTTACCCGCGTTCTTTAGTCGGCAATACACACAATCAATCACGTGTACCCCTTCTTTCCATGTCACCAACTTCGCCTTGGGAGGACGCCTGGAATGCTGCCCAGCCTCGTCTCACCGCCCTAAGGGACACTTTACGAAGCTCGGGCAACCGCGATGGACCCATCACGCGCGTCGGTCAGCTTGACGCAGAACTACTCGATCAAGAGCTCATAAATGTGCTGCAAGAACCGTTGAACAAGGCGTTGGTGCTCATAGACGTTCGTTTGTCTTTACTTGGCAATGAGAAGGATTAATGTGACCGGGCAGGCCTCGTTCAAAGGAAGATTTGAGCCGGAATTGACACTCTTGATCCATACGGTTCTCTATAAATTGTCTGTCTGGAACAAAGGCGCTACCTATGGGGCCAAGCTACAGGATCTTCGATACACGATTCCATCGAAGCCCATCTCTGGCGCCAGGTCTCGTACGCCTCCATGTTTTGCCCTTCTTGAGCAATTGGACTGATCATTGTTAGCATCTGGACTACCGCAACGACTGTTACTTATACACGGAACTCTCACCATCCTGGTGCCCTACTTGCATTCAAGAATACGTGCTTATTCACTATCGCATGCTTGGCCAGACGCACCGACGTCAGATTTCCGGCGCAAAGCCTGGGATCTGCTTGTGTCCTGCGAATCTTCGTACACCGTTCTCAGTCTTGCAAGTTTCGTGGCGTTCCTCTACAACGGCCGGTACGCGCCACCTCACCAAAGAAACCCCGTGCTGAATTTCTGCCAGGTTCCGGACCATAGCAGACCGGGTTCTTAACATGCAACTTGTTCCTTCCCGACCCCAAGTTCGACGTGACGTAAGTTACGAGTTTATGAACAGACAGATGGTCTGGCATGCATTTACGGTGAGATCTTTCTTCAAAGCAATGGCAGAAACGCGCGGACTAATACTTGATAGGAATTCCTACTATTCCTTCTGCCTCTGATAAATGCCCGGAAAATGCGTCGGCGATTCAATCGCGTCACCGCGTCCATCTCGAGCTTACCCTCCAAACTTCACTCGGCGTTGTACAAAGGATCCGATGACAGTACAACTAGGGCCGCATCACGGCCGCAGCCATTGGGCAGATACCACGCGCTACCCGAGGACCAGTGTGCAATATGTGCAGAAAACGCGTCTTTTAATCTCAATATGGCTGATTCCTCTAATGCATTTACGGCACCCCAGGATATTGCAACTGGGGAAGGATCAAGCACGGATTCTCCTGCGTATCCAATTTACACGCCATACATAACATCGTGTGGGCACATATACTGTTACCATTGTGTCGCGGAGCGAATGATGCGCACTGCGGACGACGGAGAAGAAGATGGATGGGAATGCCTCCGGTGTGCGTCACTAGTGAAGGAAGCAGACAGGTACACTGTTGAGGTGGAGGATGTGGGCAGTGAGCCTGGCGGGAGCTTGAGCGAGTATGAGTTTAGTAGTGATTTTGATGTCGATACGAGCGATCTCTCTGCCTCGATTGGCTCTTATAGCGAGTCGGGCCTTTCTGGGTACGGGAATTACTGATTTTTTGTACATATAGAGTGGAGAATACTAGTCACACCTCAGTAGCACTTGCCTCTTTTGGACGCGTCTCCTTGACCGTGGACACCGTCATGGATATCGTCAAGACTGTCTTTGATGACCTCCGCGCCCAAGCTGCACAATATCCAACAGAGATCCTCGCTGTCTCTGCTTTTGCCGTCGGTGGTGTGTCAACATTTGGCGGCCGACGTCTGTATACGCGCTACTTCCGACGAGTACAAAATGCCGACCATATCACTCCTGCAATGTTCGCACGTAAAAGGTGGTTAAAGGGCGTTGTAACGAGGTGTGTTACAGCTCATTGCAGACGATGGAGTGAATGACCAAGCTAAAGCGTAGGGGACTCTGATAATTTCCGGTGCGCAATTGTTCTGAGACTTGAAGTGAGTCTTATGGACATCGTAGGCTGTACCATACACCGGCCTTTGGCTGGAGATGGCCTCTCAAAGTCAGACGCGTACCGACGAATACTAAAGGTGCGCCAGACATCGTCGCGAGCTCATTATATTGCTCAATACTCCGTAGATCTTCAAGGTCAAACAGTCCACATTCGCATTGCTGGTGTCGATGCGCCCGAAGTGTGTTCTCTCTCTTTATATCTTCCTCTCGTCTCGAGCCATTCCTACTACTAGGCTGCACATTTCGGCCGACCAGCACAGCCGTATTCCGAAGAAGCCCTAACGTGGCTCAGAAAGAAAATTCACGGCAAGACACTGTATTGTCAAGTGCTACGTCGCGACCAATACTCTCGTGCGGTCTGTCCTCGCGTTCTGTTGGTGTTATCCGACCTGACCATATCTTTCCAAGGTCGCAATAGTCGTGTCCCCACCCCGCGTTCTCCCCGGGACAGTTTTCTCTGGCAAGAACCTGTCGCTCGAGATGCTCAAAGCAGGTTGGGTGACAACATACGAGCAGGCTGGGGCAGAGTACGGCAAGTGGGGCAAGGAAGAGTACCTTCGCGTTGAGGTGGAAGCCAAGTGCGTGTTTTTCTTTTCAAATTGTGATAGCGCGTTCGCGCCGGCCTCATGATGTACATAGGGTTGCACGGCGAGGGATGTGGGCGAATGGTTTAAGTGGGGAGTCCCCCGCTGCGTACAAGAAACGCCATGCGGCGCTGGAATCGGAAACTCCGCCTAAATCCACGAAAGCGAAGGCTCCCGCGAAGGTCAAGGGCCCTTCAGTAACTGCGCCTCGGTCGTGGTTCACTCGGATATGGACGAAGTGATTCCGCCTTGCAAACATATGGAGCATCTGTGTATTATACTGTACTCTATGAATGAATGAACGATCGCTAACGCTTACGTTGTAGTTTCAGTGGTTGAACGCGAGTTGAACATATGGTGACTGAGTTTGAACTTGATGTGTCTTGTAAAGGTGCTTTTTGCAAGAACGTTCTGATGATCACCACGAACGGCGGAGAGGTCGGTGACATTTCTTTCCGGAATTGTGTCAACTTACATGTTTAAAAGATATATCGTCCCGCTGACAAGGAGTTCGAACAGCCGGTGGACGTAACTCGCATCGTTCAGTCTTCCGAAATCCCAGCAACGTGCAAAGGAAGTTGGCGTACTGAACGGAAGACCGCTGCCTTTAGAGAAAGGTTATTAGGTTGGTCAACCCCAAACTCTATTTCAGGGCCGTGGTACTTATGGTGAAGGTTTCTTCGAGGTGAACGGCAAACACTGCACGTTAAGAGTCGGTCACCGACGGCATTTTGACGCGTCATTTAGACAACGGAACCCACAGAAAGAACGTGACAATGCAGGTTGGTGCAAGGCCTTTGTCTCCGTCGTGCCTCGCCCCCGCCGGACCCTGGTACACGATGCGCTACACGTGTGGAACAGATTATATGTCTGAGGTGAAGGCGGGTTGGTCAACTGAACCTCAATGGCAGCCCCCCCTCCGACCCACCGTGCCAAAGTTGACACGCCCAAGTACCACGAATCCTTTTCTTCCCCTAATGCTGATGTGGTCTTACGCTCTTCAGATGACATCGTCTACCGCATTCCTTCGTACACGCTGAGAACTACGTCCGGGTTCTTTCGGACAATGTTTTCTCTTCCTCAACCTTGTCGACCAACGGTTGAAGCACATGAACGAGCTTCATGTTCGACATTTGAGGAGGTGGAAGAAGAGATACCTACACATGAACCCTCTTGCACACTTACACCCCTGCTTCTGCTCCTCTCCGGAAAATCACTTCCCACTCCGATACCGCAATGGTCGTTCGACACTCTAGAACGTGTTCTCACTCTTGCTGAGAACTGGGATGCACCAGGGCCCATTAGCATCATCCGTATGGCCGTTACGACACCATCCTTCCTCCTTACCGATGCCTTGCGGGTCTATGTTCTCTCGTCACATTTCGACTGGGCGGAAGAAAGAGACTGCGCGGCGCGGCACACTCTGCAATCTGACCTGCTCGCCTCTCCACCGTGCACATTGGAGCGGCTGTCCTCAAAGGACCTCATGCACCTGATGCGGCTCCGCAAAGCGCGCGTAGACACGTTCCAGACGTTGATCAACGACGTGCACCGGTTCTCTGCGGGGAACAACGACGCGTACGCGTGCGCGCGGTGCTCGAATTCGCGGCTCGACAATCAGACGTGGAAGGACTTTAAGCAGGCAATGTTGGTGGAGATTGACAAACGGCCGTTGGGGGACACGATCAGCGGGTACCCAGTGGATGGCATCGGCGGGGACGAGACGAGCTTGGGTGTGATGGCTTGGAAGGAGGCCGAGCAGTGCTGGGCGGCCAAGTGCCAGAACACGGACTGTGGCGCGGCAAACTATGATCGTCTGACGACGTTGAAGCAGATTAAACAATGCGTTGAAGAGCTACCCTGGAAGTAGGATATAATGTCGCGCGCGGCTTGTATGTGCTTGGTATGATGTAATTTACATTATTAAGGATCGATGTGCCGGACATTTGCCGGGCGGAAATCGAGGACGATCGACCCGGAGCGTCGCTCTACCCAGGTTGGGCTGTAACCATCTCGATGCCCGCTCCTGCTGTCTATGTCCTTGCAGTCGTTGGCACCGTCGCCGCGGGTATAGCATTTAAAGAGGTGATTGTCGTCTTCTAGACCTTTTCCAACGAGTCTAATGATGTTCTAGTTCGTCTATGAGCCCCACATAGCACCCAAGATTGAGAAATGGGCTCAGGAATTCATCTCGAAGCGTAAAGAACGAAAGCGCCAGCGGGAAGCGGCAATTTCTGTGTCGCTGCCGTCTCCTGCAGGACGCCTGAGCAAGCGCTCGGACGACGGCAGCGATGACGACGATAAGAGCGCCTTTGAGCTCGAGAAGCTCGTCTCTCATGTATCTGAGGAGGTACGTGAATGGCGCAACGAGGTGGATCGCAGCCAGTCGACGTCGACTCTGCGCCAGCGCAAGAACGTCGCCGAACCGTCGACGTTGGACCAGGTATGTTTCATCGCCGGTGGACATACAGCGCATGTGTCCTGATCTAATGACATACAGTCAAACATATCTATTCCGTACGTTCCTATGGCCCCGACGCATGTCATCTTTGATGCCGCAGCCACGCCGACCTCGACGATTGCGAGCAGAGTGCTGTCACCGTCGCCATCGCCTCCGCTGCGCATGTCTGGTTCGCGGGAGACTCTTCGGTCACCTCCTCCCGGCCGTTTGCCCACCCCGGATAACTCTGACCACGGCGGAGACTCTCCAGTGTTTAATACTGGGCTGTTCTCTCCCATGTCCATCCCGAGTCTGTCGCTATCGCACCCAGTGGACTTGGATCAAGAGCATGGAGTAGAACTTTTGTCTGCGCCCTCGTCCCGCCCCGACACACCGTTCTCGTCTGTGTCTCATACAGATGACTACCACTCGTTCTCCGCCGATACTTTATCGTCAGAGTCTGATGATGATGACGACGATGCGGTGTCCGTGTCTGCGCCGCCTTCAGTCATATCGGACTTTGACGATCTGCGGAGCAATTTTGGCAGTGAGATATCCGGCTCGAGCTGGGCCAGTGCTACGCCCCGGAGTCCATAGGACTCTGTTGCGACACAGACAGTCTTATATGAATGGCTGTTGAAGTGCACATTGCTACCCACAGATCTAGCACATATTTAATCTTCCTGCTGTTGTATAGTTTTGCGTTGTAGTCTTATAAATGAAGTGTGATATAGTTATTATTTACTTTTGGGATTGAGTATGTCGCGTGCAGGGTTTGGTTACTTCAGCAGAGTACTTGAACGTGATGGGAGCCCCTCTCTAGTGTTCAGACGTTCATCTCCAAATTAAAATGGACGCGAGTACGTTTGGAGACCTTCCGTTCGATATCCTAGCACCGATTCTGCGTCAGTTGACCAACCGCAAGGACTGGTGCTCGTGTGCCCTCGTTAACCGAGCCTTCAACCGAACGGCGCTGCCGTTCCTGTACGAGTCACTGGATTCGAGGATTATTGGCAAGGTGCGTCGGGGGACCAACTCATGACTTAGCCGACGATCGAGCAGTGATTGACCTGTCTAGACTGTGCTGTACCACCCTGCTACCACCTTAAATAGTCGCCCAGAGCTAGCACAGTATGTCAAGCACATCACCGAAACAGGTGCGGGCGACGTGTACCTACCAATACTAATACTCACTGCTCATTTGGCAGGCGCGGTACACTGCGGGATGCTATTGCGGTACCCGAACATCACGCGCGACACGGTGATTGCGCTGTCGCGGTGCAAGAACCTGCAGAGCCTGACGTGGACGGACGACGGGTCGACGTCGAGCCACATCCTGTTCGGGTTCATCAACGCGCTGCACAACATCCCCATCCGCAATTTGACGATCCAGAGCAACGGGGACCTGGGCGAGGACGTGTGGTCGACGCTCAAGCGGCGCACCGGGCTGCGCAAGCTCTCGATATGGTGCATGGAAGGCCCGCCAAGAGTCTTGCAAGGGTGGAATCCTCTCCTCGGGGATACGCTCGAGTCTCTGGAGCTTGGGGTATATATACTTTCTCACTGAGTGTAATTTTTTATCATACTGACTACACAAATGCTGTAGCGCTGCGCGGGCGTCCCGACGACCATCATCATCGAGGTGCTCTCCGGGCTCCCGCTCCTCCGGCATCTGCGCCTCAAGGGCGTGCCCTCCCCGGCCATCCCGCTGATAGCGACGTATCTGCCGCGGCTCGAGTCGCTCGACACGGACTACGTGCAGAGCTACTCGACGCGCAAGGAGAAGCTGGACCACCCCATCCCGAATATCCGCCAGCTGACGATCCACACGAGCTCCATCGACGAGATGGGGCTCGACAGGCTCTGGCGGTGGATCCTGGATCTCGTGCCCAAGGCCGGGCTGGAGACGTTCAAGCTCGACGCGTATACCGTGTCTGGGGAGGCGGCGATCCCGCGCCGGTTTATCCTGGACCTGGCGCACGTCCATGGACGGACGCTGAGGCATTTCGAGGTCGGTGAGGCAGGGATGACGATGACTGACATTGAGTGCTTGTGCACAAAGTTTGTAGAGATCGAATCTATAGGGTGTTCGGTGTTATCTACGGATATTGTCAGTTTGTGTGTCCTGTTGAGTCGGCTACTAATGAACTTATTCTCCACAGACAAAGATAATCAAATCCATCCAGCCGGCGAAGAATCTGATTTCTTTGCGCTTGCAGATGCAGTGGATGCCGGCTGGATATGGACGGCCCACGTCACGGGCGATGCTATTTACTGCTGAAGATGCGGAAAAGATGATGTTGCGTGACGAGAGCTCTGTATTGCGGGTGATTGCGATAGGCACGGTTTTATACAGCGTGAGCTCGGTTTTAGATGCTCTCAGGACTCTTTCACTTAGTAGGAAATTGCTAGGGCAAATGGATCAAGAACAGCTTTGGGGTGTCGTTCAAGGTGACGGAGGACGACGGGCGGCGAACATGAGGTTGTATATAGCAAGCAAGGATGCAAGTAGTATGAGATGTCAAGGATATTAATACATGCTAACCCCAGAGAACAATAACAAAAGGAGAAGTTACAAACCGCCTCGTCCCCGTCCCCGTCCGCCACGCATGGGTGCTCCACGTCCTCCGCGTCCTGCAAAATAATATCAGTAAGTAGATGTGTAAGAGTATGGGTAACAGTACCTCTCATGGGTGCACCGCGGCCTGTAAGCAGTACTGTCAGTGTTGCGATACGGAACTGGAAGTGGATACACACCGCCTCTATTCCCGACATGTGCACCTCTTGCATTGCTCCTTCCGACCTCCCTGGCCCTGTTCTGCTCATCCTTGACGACATCCAACAGATTCTCGGGTATACGGATGTATTTTATCTACATCGGGCGACGTCAATAACAGCGGCGGGTATGGGCGAGATGGATGGGAGGCGCACTGTGCTACCGCGGATATAGCACTCCTTGAGCTTCCAGAAACGATCACCGTCTGGATTGGTCTGATATACTTCCTTGAGGGTGATGTTCATAAAGTTGTCGCAGTTGACGAGGTGGCCGTTGAACGTTTCGCCATTTTTCAGTTCCACCAGCTTGCAACGAGAGAGTTTAAGAATTTGTGGATGAGATTTATGAGTGGGACTGCGCACCATAGGCTTGTTTTGCGCGGCATTTAAAAGTGATAGTGGAAGCTATCAACGTTTAGTGTTCCAGCGTCGTTGATGATAAAGACGGAGACATACCATTGCACGACGACGAACGACGAGCGCGCGTCAAGTCAAAAGTAGTTGACCCTAACCCTAGCACTGGTTGGCACCCTGTGCTTCGATCCCATGACCAGCCCATGACCAGAGTGCTGAGACCGCCAGCGATGCTCTCTCTCGCTTAACCTACAACATACAGCGCGTCTACGCGTCCTCACACAACCACAATCATGTCTCTCATGCTAAGCGGCTACATCATATCCACACCAGACCTCGTCGCCTACGCCAACCAGCTCCTCCTCCTCCCCAACCCATCCACAGAGCAGCTCGTCTCCACCCTTAACGACTGGCTCAAGACGCAGGCCGGCCTCGGGCTCCCCCTCCTGCGCCGCATACAGCCCCAGAACCTCGTCATCCTCCCCACGCGCGCCATCACCGCTCCGCGCTTCAAGTTCGAGGAGGAGGACCGCGACAGGGCAGTTATGCGCGGGTTTATTGCCGCGTGTCCCAGCAGCGACGTGCGCCGCGCGCTAGAGAGCAGAATCAAGTTTGTAACGGTTCCCAATCCGTTCAGCGCCCAGCCCCCACCACCGCCACCGCCCGTCTCTGCGCCTATCAGCTCCAATACTCGTTCGAGGAAACGAGACTGGTCTGAAATCTAAGTCACAGTAAGCACCTACTACTTTCTATACAACCCAGTATTCTTATACCGTTGTGTTCAGCTATCACCATTGTACATATCTATTTTCTTCTCACGGACATTGTACTACTACTACTCTTTTCTTCTTCGAGGACTGGGATGAAAACAAATCGTCGTGCTTAACACGCAGCCTTACATATTAAAACTACAAACTCAACCCATAATGTGTACACTATGCCTCCATCTCAGCCAACGCCGCCTCGTTCATAGCCTCTGCCTCGGCCATCATCTTTTCCTCCAGCAGAGCAACCCGAGCTGCTGCATCCCTCCGCTCACCATCAAGCTCCCTGTATCTCTCCTGCAGCCCATTCTCTCTCTTCGCCAACTTTTCCACCTCCTCCTTCAACGCCTCCACTCGCCTCGGTCCTGCGACTCCTTCATTCAGACTCAACCGTGAGAAGCTCTCGTAATCAATCTGCGTCGTCTGTAGCTCTGCAAACGCATCCGTCACCCGCTTCGCCAGCGCAGTAAACCGAGTTTGGTATCCGCCCAGCTGAACACCCAACTTTTTCTCCATCTTCGCTGCCTTTGCTGCGTCCTTGGTCATCGTCTCTCGGGCTTCCGCTAGAATCACATTGTATCCCTCAATGCGCTCTTCCTCTGTTAGAGATGACGGATCCACCCATTCACGTGAGGCAGCATTCAAGGTCAGCTGTTGTCGAATAGAGGCCCATGATGAACTTTCGTCCTCAAACGGATCAGCTTTTGCAAGTGTAAGGAGACCTTCTCGTAGTCGCTCGGGACTGGCATTAGGGAATCCGACGAGCGAAGCCAGTTCTTCGTTGATAGCCTGCTTCGCATTATCCAGATCCTCATCCGCAGGCATAACATATGTCGACCTGGTACCGCCTGGCCGAGAAGTTCCCGGTAAAGGATGCGCAATAGAATCGTGCAGCAACAGTTGTACAACCTCGGCGTTGATCAACCGCTCCGCCGCATCGTCAGACACGTCCAGTCGTTTCAACAACACCTCTGGATCCACATTAGTCGGTCGAGGAAGTCCCAATTTCACAGCTTGCGATCTCCGCGCCAAAGCTTTCGATTCCTCGATTTCCTGCAGTCTCTTTATTCTTGCATCTCGCTCCGCCGCGTCCTCCAAAGACATGGCCGCCGGGGCCACCTCCCCGTCCTCTTCATCCTCGGGCACGAGCAGTTCAAAGTTGTTTTCCGGTTTCGGTAGATTCATGAACCCCGCACGAAGCGCTCCTTTCGCAGAATTTGCGCGCAGACGCGGAGTGTCCCCGACGGCATTGAAACCTTCCGGATTGATGGACAAGTTGTCTCTCAACGGAGTACGAAGCGGCGTCCCAGCTACCATGGACAATTCGCCTCTCGGTGTTGCTCCAACATCAGAGATTCCGTTTCGGAAAGGCGTAGCCAAAGGGTTGGGAGTAAAAGCTGCTTGATGGCGAGGCGTAGCACCTTCAAAACCAGTGCCTCCTCCTGGGCCTTCGTGCATTGGTGTATTCTCTTCTCCGAGAAGCGGTGTTTGGGCCATCGTCATATTTCGCAGATTTCTAGCCTCGGACATCACGTTATCCTCTATTAACATTGTCAGTTTAGTACAATAAGATGAAAAATCGAACTCACGCTGTGGTGCTGTTCGGGGAGTTCGAGCCATCCGTGCTGCCTCTAGACCTTCGTAATCACTCAGTAGCCGACCACTAGCATCACTACCTCCAGCAACGAGGGCTTTCGCATTCTCGCCTGCTTGACCAATTTTGACGATATCCTCCAACTCATTCTCACCCACCTGTGCAGTGGGAAGCATGAGTTTGCGCCTCCGACCAATAGATTCCGCCTCCTTCAGTTTCTGAATTTGGGCGTCACGGGCAGCAATAAACTTGGTTTGATGACCAGAGCCTCCCTCGCCCTCTTTGGCCTTTTTCTGGCGTTTCCGTCGTTCCTCCTCTTCAGCATCCGGTTTCCGCTTGTTTTCAAGACGTCTTAAGGACTGACCGACCGGTGCTGCGGCAACACGGGCTTGTTCTTCAGCAGTATCGTAAAAACCAGCGGCAGGCTTTTTCTCAAAAGGTATATCTGCATTGTACTGAGAGGGAGTTAGTATTTCGGTGTAAATGGAAGCTGATGTCACATACGTCCATTCCCTTCTTCTTGGTCTTGTGTCGCGTACTACATATTGATTCAGTATGCTGAGGGCGAAGACGGATAAGGCATACGCACATTATTCCAGCAGCCTTCAGCTCTCGCTTCTTCTGCAACACAGCCAACCGTCTAGCCTCCTCCAACTGACGTTCCCGTGCTTTCCGTTTGGCCTTCTTTCCTTGAGTGTTTGCAAGACGCGCACGAGCCTCCGACAACATCTCCTTCTCTGTATTAAAGTCAGCTGGGAGGGTCTAAATGGACGAATGTAAACTAACCGTCTTCATCCATGTCAATAGGATCAGGACGAGCAGGCTTAGTTTCTGGGTCGGGATCGATTTCTCCAGGTCGTAAACGGCGAACATCGTCAGCACTGGGTCCAGCGTCTTCACTTGGACCTGTGAATCCCAGTTCCTCGTTCTCCTTCGCCTCTGCCTCGTCTAAGAGCTTTTGGTACCGTTCCAGACATTGCGTCGCGGTTCGTCCGACAATTGGGGCAATAGTCCGCCACTGCGTTGGCATGAGCTTTGCGAGATGTAACAGCTTTTCATCCTCCGTCTGTAGTATGATGTTAGTTTAGAAACAGAGTCATCATGCATGTATTACGCACCTTTGACCATTCTGTCTTCTTAATGGACGGGTCTAGCCATTCGTACCACCGCGCCTTGCACTGTTTGGGCGTTTTACGAACCAATAACGACGATATACGCGCCCTGGAAGACTATAAGCAGCAAACCTAGCAGAATATATGATTAGACGGGTACCATTGATTCTTGCCGTATTTCGCAATGGCAGCCTTCAACACTTCGTCTTCAGTGTTCTGTCCTGAGCTCAGTATCATTAAATAACATTTAACAGCAATAAATACCTTCCATACGCCTCCCTTGATAATTATTCGAACCATGGCGGCGGTGACAGTGAGCGTAAGAGGGAAGGAACAGCACGCACAAACATTGGCACCGCCACCTGCTTTCTTTGGGCAATGATAGTGATCGGTTCGACTTGTCAGCCAACCACGACTTGCACTGTTCCATTCCTATGTGTGGCCTCAAGTAACAACGATGGATAGATACTTTACTGTCGTCAAGTCGCGTCAAGGCTCCGCAAAAGAAGACACGAGCAAGAACAAGTTCCACCCTTATCCAACAATCGAGCGCACAACGGCTGCCAAACGCAAGGAACACATCAAGTAAAGCCTCTACGCGTTCTAGTTTGCGATGTTAATAGTCATCTAGCAATCTCCTCACGAAACTTGAAGAATCCGACGCGCCGCCTGATATTACAAGCCTTCTGTTAAACACACTACCTCATGAATCCAACCCCCTAACCCATTCAGATCTTTATGAACGCTCAGGTAGACTCGTAATCACTATGCTTTAACGCGTATATACTCAAACCACCTTAGATCATGTCGTTTCTCTATCTACGGGCCATCAAGTCGCAGATGGCCGCACTCCGCGCTCTCATCCCGATTATATCCAACTTCGAGGGGAAAAGCTCGAAGTGCAACGTCAGGTTTCAACCGATGTTAAGAACGACGGGTCCCAAATCTTAAGGAACACGCGTATCTACATCAACGGGTTTCTAGAAGACACCACAGATATTGAGATGAAGCGTATCATCACGCAAGCTGGAGGTCAGATTTTGTAAGTCCTGACCCCCTTACTCCCGTCGGGTCCCTCACGTCCCACTAGAATGACCCCGTCCGGCGCGACACACATTCTGACGTCCCAGGGTCTAAGCGGCTCGAAGACACACAAACTGTTGGCATCCAAGAAACCCGTCCATGTCGTGAAACCCGAGTGGGTGACCGACAGTATAGATGCAGGAAAGCGACTGTCAGAACGATCCTACAACATCATCAAGTCTCAAGGCTCGGGAACACTTTCAAGCATGTGGGCGGAGCCCAGTCACAAGCGAATGAGTTGAAACCAAGAGAACAGAGATGTTATTAAGAAATTAAATGTCTACAGTGAACATTTTTTGTACAACAGTTGTTGTATACTTTGGATAATAAGTAGGGTGGGAGAGTTTAATACATGAGGTTTCCAACAGCCGAGGGAGAACCATCATTGTTGTAGAGAGTGGAACCGGTGCCGACGTAGCTTGCACCTCCGGAGTCGTACTGTTGCAAGAGGGCAGGAGATGTGGCCACGAAGGGGAAGTACAAGGTGACGTAGGACTGTGCGTCCAACCAAGCGAAAGCCTACAGATTGGTCAGCGCACGGAAAGATAACTGGTGAGGAAACCCATTACTTGTTGGAAGAAAGCAACTCTGCAAACACACAAGATCAGCAAAGTGCATCGTCTATGGAAAAGAATCACGTACTGCGCCGATTGTCCGCCAGACGGGTTCTGGAGCGCAAACTCCGAGATGACAATTGTGTATTGCTGGAGATTTCGTTAGTAGGAGCGCGAGAGCCCCGAGTACAGGCGGCACTCACAGGGAATTGGTTGTGAGCGTCGACGACGTGGCTTTGGAACTCGGAGAAGGAGTTTCTACGACACAGTGATTAGGACAGTCTTCTTGTGACTAGGAAGGCGATATCTTACCCATACCAGTGCTGTAATCTCAAGGTTAGAAATCATAAGAAACGGAGTAAATATGCGCGCACCAAGTTAACGTAGTCGGCGTAGCATTGACCGGCACACGCGCTGATCATGGATGCAAGCCAGGACAGACCTTGGCCGGACGAGGAGCTCGAGGTCACAGCGGGCCAAGCCTTCTTGATAGCCTGCAAAAGGTACTCTTTAGATTCCTCACGAGCTCTGGAGAAAAAGAACTCACCAAAGGGTTGATGTAAGTTTTGTACCAGTTGGCAGCATCAGTAGGACTGATTCCGGCGAGATCGGGCTCGTTCAAGCTGAAGACGGCTGCAGAAAATATTATTAGACTACAAGTCCTCAGAGAAAGACAACATGCTTACTAGCCCATCCTTGAGCTGCCTGGCGAGATGCAAGCTGGGCGACGGGGCTGGAGTCACAGTCCAGGCAGCGTTGCATGCCAATGAAGCCCAGTCCTCCATTACCGTTGGTGGAAGGAGGGGGGTAGGTTTCCCAATCGTAGCTGCGCCAAGTCAGGATTCTTGACCAAATCTGGAAGCTCGAGTTCAAACGTACATAGCGACAACCTATACGCGGTCAATCAACTATGGTGCGCACGGAAATGCGACGCGTACCTGTCCTTGGCCGTTGTTGAGAACGCCGGGATCGCTGAGGACTGTCAGTAACAGGAAGTTAACAGCGCCACAAGTCGTCTTACAGAGGGCTGTTGTCTGCATGAACCATGTCAGCGAACGCGAAGCTACCGAGACGAGGACAACGTACACCAAGGCCAAGCGAGACCACGCTTGCCTGCGGAAGCAGCGGTGACAAAGAAAGTGAGAGTGAGAGCGAGAGCAGATTTCATGTTTGAAAGGAAAGTGAGGAGTGTATTCCACAACGATACTTTTCATCTCATGCACACAGGCTTTTATACCCATCGTTGATTATAATCAAATAGGAATCGGACAGTCAGATGTTGCGCGGTGATGAGAGCAGCGCGGACTAGCGCAGAATGTCGAGACTTGTGCTAGCATATGATTCGAAGAATGTGAAAAAAAAAGTCGAGGTCAGTTCCTGTAGTCGGGAGATGGGAATTATCCGAAACATAACTGCGATGGTGTCCAAGTTCCAGTAAGGATGATGTTGACGACCACTCCGAGATGATCGTGTCATGAACGCGCCGCTTAGCTTTCCACGTTACGCGTTCAGAGCCCCAATTACCGTAAGTACCCTTCACATAGAGAAAACTAGCTGAGCATGAGTCCCCGCCACCATCTCAACATCGCTGATTTCGGGCGCGACCTAGATAGAGCTCGAGCTTGTTTCATCATGCTGAAATTACGCCCGCTTGATAAATCCGAGAGAGACTCATGGCGTTGAGTCGTTTGTTACCCCTAAAGTGCGATTCTCGTGGCTCATCCGTAAGAGCATATGGAGGCAAGTAAAAACCTTACAGGCAAATTCATCACCATCATCATATGATGCCAAAACGGGTGCGTCGCGTTTGACCATCCTATAGGTAACTGCCCCGCGTAGAGAATTTGAAGCGACACTTGAGAAGTTGTACGAGAGAGCTTCTTCGCCACCTACAAAGGCCCGTTGTCGCAAGTCCATCAACAATATGGACACTCACCTAAGATGCTCCAAAACTCTCGTCATATTCCGACACATGACTACCCGGACCCTTGAGAGTATAGCTGGAGTGCGCTACCGACCGACGGACCGCCAAACAAACAAATGACCTTCGCTCTCAGTCATCTGACGGCGTCTAGCCTACATGGGGGACCGTATAAAATGCGATCAAGTAGGACGTAGCCTGCTGGTATATTCCCTCTTGGAGTTGGAGATGCTTCCAAATATGGGTTACTGTCTTCCGATTCTCCTTGGGTTAACGCATGCAGCGGTTGCATTCTGGGACTCAGACGTTGGTTTCAGCTCTTAATCATTTAGGTGCTGATCTTCACCTATCACTACTAGCCTTTGCAAGTCGTGAATTTGACCGCGCCGGATGGATCCGCGCGAGCCAACTTCATTCCTTATGGGGCGACCGCGACCAATTTCTGGGTGAAGGATAAGGTAAGTGTGGAACGTTCGTGCTCTGGTTTCAAATCTCATGGCCATTGAAGACTGGGAATTTCCGCGATATCCTCTTGGGCTACGATAACGTGGTGAGTATGTTATATTACACAGCTGATCCGTACGCTCACGGATCTCTCTAGACATGGTACGAATCAGAGGACGTAGGCCGCAACTTCTTCGGGCCCATCGTCGGAAGGTAAGCCGCTCATTATGATGCTGGGCATGCGCTGAGCGCTGAG
The DNA here is from genome assembly GCA_003314085.1 of Hymenopellis raphanipes. Lineage (NCBI taxonomy): Eukaryota > Fungi > Basidiomycota > Agaricomycetes > Agaricales > Physalacriaceae > Hymenopellis > Hymenopellis raphanipes. Next base: position 37,976 of record QLPD01003291.1, read on the forward strand.
GAACTGCGGGATTTTAGGTACGCCAACCGTATCCGCAACGGAACATTCACTATCCCCGTCACCAAAAATGCGTCTGGGCCGAACAAATATCAAGTTCCTGAAAACGAACACAATGGTGAGCACCTAGGATGTTCGTTTGTAATCGGAGCTATACCTTCGCCTCTTAGGTACGAACAGCTTACACGGCGGTGAGATTGGGTACGACAGACGTCCTTGGTCCGTTCTTTACAAAACGGCGAGCACCGTGACATTCGGTCTTGTCGATCCAGATAGCGAACAAGGCTTCCCAGGTACAGTCCTTGTAGCGGTAAGACGATCGTCTAGTCCGAAAACACTGACAGAACATGTCAAACAACCAGGTCACCTATGCACTCGAGAATGAGGCGACATGGAAGATCAGCATGAACGCCATCGCAACGGCAGAAACACCCATCATGCTCAGCGGACATCATTTCTGGAACCTGGACGCCTACCAAGACAGTGAAGACTTGCTGGGTCATGTGGCGCAGTTTGATGCTTCGAGGGTTATTGCGACAGACGGGAACCTCATCCCGAATGGAGAGCTGATAGATGTTACCGGGACACCTCTCGACTTCAGGGAGGCGAAGTCTATTGGAGAGAGCATCAATGAGACAGAGCCTTTTGCGTACTGTGGAACAGGTACAGACCTTGCCTACTTGATGACATGAGCATTAATCGGTACTTTCACAGATTGTGTTGGATTTGACAACGCATGGATTTACGACAACAATTCGGAAGACGAGCCGGTTTTCTCGGTATGGAGCACCAACTCGGGAATCAAGTGAGTGCGGCCTTGTGCTCTTGCTGTCTCGACTGATGCACTGAAGGCTGGATGTCATCACAAATCAACCGGCGCTGCAGGTAAGTTCCAGTCAGGCTTTCAAGGAGAGATATGCTAATCGACGTACGAAAGATTTACTCGTGTAATGGGATCTTTAATCCAGACCTTCCCATTCCCAGGAAAGCTGCTCACGGCGGTCCTTCGAGCTCTTATCCCCAGCATTCATGTCTCGTCATTGAACAAGAGTCTTGGCTAGATGCCATCAACAATCCGGAGTTTCCAGTGGATCAAATCTATGGACCCACGAGACCATACAATTGGGAGGCAACGTATATATTTTCTGTGTTGGAATGACGAGCAAAACGAAAGTACAGGCATTGCATAGCACGCTGAAAAGATGTATTGTCACTGATGGAAATTGTTGATATTTGCGGAAGCGGACTTACTGATAGACAGGCAGCACAGTATAGATAAAATGAAGGACTATGCGATGACTGGTGATGACAGGTAGTCCAGTTGTCGACAATGAGTCTGACTGTGGTGGTCCAGAAGGAACTTCGGAAGCGTGGAAAAACACGGCTGTCACAAACTCGTGACTCGTGACAGTCGCGTCTTTACCACAAGTGACGACGTGTGTTTGGCTTACCCACTACCTCCACAATGAGTAGCGACATGGACACGTCCTCTCCCGAGGCGCTTAGCATCTTCTACAGCCGCCTCTACCCATTTAAATCCATATTCACCTGGCTCAACCACCAGCACGCGCCAACAAAGCTGTTTTCCAACAGAGAATTCGCCTTCACGCTTCCTGGTGATGTCTACCTACGATACAACTCCTTCACGACTGCGGATGAATTGAAAAAGCAAGTTATCAAGTATAACCCGACGCGTTTTGAGATAGGGCCCACGTACTCCTACAAGGTATCTCAGCGCCTTCTTGCGGCGAACGTCACACTAAGTATACTGTAGCCGCGCGACCGGAGAACATTGCCGCCAGGAAAATGCAAGCCCTTACAGCGCGAACTCGTATTTGATATCGATATGACGGATTATGATCCTATACGAACATGTTGCTCAGACGCTGGCATCTGCAAGCGGTGTTGGGCTTTCATCTCAGCAGCTGTGCGCGTCTTGGATAGAGCTATACGCGACCAATTTGGCTACCAGCACCTCATATGGATTTACTCAGGTCGACGTGGTATCCATTTGTGGATATCAGATCCAGAAGCAATGGAGCTTACAGACGATGAACGAAGAGCGATCGTAGGATGGCTTACAGTTATTCAACCGGGCAAAGAGTCGGGGAAGAAAGTAAATGTTCGGTTTGGTTCAAAGGCATTGCCACCGTCATTAGGGTGCGCTCTACCTATTCTCACTCAATACGGGACGCTCATTGTGCGATCAGCGGAATCATCAAAGACCTTGCCGACATTTTCTCGGATCTGATTCTCGCCGACCAAGATTGTTTCGCGAGCGAAGAGGGCTACGAGGCTCTCCTGCAACTCATCCCTGATGCGAGCATTGTCCATACATTGCGTACAAAGTGGTCCGCCGATCCCGACCGTTCATCCTCGGATAAATGGGAAGATTTCAGGGCCCTAGTGAAGAAGGCCTCCGATCGTGTATGTTGAAAGCTCCTAGGTATTCGTTTTAAGTTCTCACTCTGACATAGGCTACCCTATCTGCAGCGATGCAAGATATTGTGCTGCAATATACGTATCCTCGTCTCGATGCTGAAGTATCAAAGAAGCGAAACCATCTTCTCAAAGCGCCTTTCTGTGTCCATCCTAAGACCGGACGTGTCTGCGTGCCGGTTGATCCAGCCAAGGTGGAAGAATTTGATCCTGAAACGGTGCCAACTGTCGGACAACTTCTTGATGAATTGAACCGGCTAAACAAACCAGAGCATGTGGAAGAGGGTGCTGGCGACGAAGGTGGGTTTCTGATTTACGCTTGCCGGGTATCTCGTTTGACGGTCGCTAGACTGGCGGCTGACTTCACTCAGACCGTATGTGGAGATGCTCGATAACCACGTCGCGCGGATCATGGAAGACGTGCGAAAAACTAAGCTCGAGACAGGTCTGTTTAGGTTTCCTTCCTCACGCCAACATATCTTATTGATGTTTTCCAGCCGATATGAGTTGGTGAATAGTGTGTGTATAGATAGCTTGTATAATTACAGTATTCAACGTTTTGCTTTCCCCCTAAAAGAGGCAGTTGGCGGATGATCTGAATCCTGTTTGAGAATCTTGTTGAATATTTGAATCGAGACCGGTTCCAACCCTAACCCGGTCAGCGTCGCCATCAGATCCAAGCGTCATTCAGCCATTCTCACGAAGTGGGTGGATGCCTCTCAGGCTACTCGCCACCTCTTTCTAACACACGAATGGTTCTACTCTTGGGTAGCGATGCTGGGTCTCTCAAGGGCAGGGCCGAGCGCCTGTCCAATGCGTCGTCGACGACGCTTGCACCGCCAGCGCCGACGACAAGAATCTCGAAACGGATCCTGTGCATCCATCTCTTCCACGCCTTGCTCGTGCTGGTCTCTGCGGTGATACTGGCGGTGGGCATCCTGCACTGGGAACATGCAGTAGAGGTCGACATGGACTTTGTGCGTACAAAGGGTTGTGTTTACCTGCTCGTTTATCCTGATTCTTTCCGGCATAGGCGACCGACCTATCGAGCTATCTCACACTGGGATTCCAGGCATTCTTTACAGCCGTTATTGTCCTCCTATACGAAACTTGTCGAACGATCGCCGTCGACAGAGCCATTCGCCACCGTATGTCTCTGTGTGCCTCCACCTCAAAGCCCGTATAATGACACTGATGTATGCAGCGCGCACTCTACTGGATCTCGATACGAGAATACGAGTGTGGAGAGGTCTCTCTGCCACCATTTCCAACTGGTTCACCCGATCCCCATCCGAAACAAGAAGCCGCCCACACCACCCATTTTGGTCAAGATCCTTTGGCATCCCTCTCTATCTTTTGGCAGGAACAGTCCTGCAATTGAGCGCAACAGGTGAACTAGGTGTGTTTAATCTCCGTCTTGTATCTATCTCGCCAATAGCCCATCTCTCTCTCAGCCGTCAGTGTCTACAGATATAGCACGGTATCTTCGGAATACTCTGTCTTAAGCCATTCCGGCAACTACGGGTTCAGCGAAGTGGGCATCACCGTGGTCACAGACGCCGATGAAAGAGCGCTTTGGGGTGTCTCCCGCAAAGAAATGTTTCTGGCCGGGGTGAATAACACCCGACATCCAGGCATACAAGCGAGGTACACCATTGTCTCTCCTCCTCCTCCTCCTCCAAGTTAATTGTATAATAGCCTTCTTCATGATATTCCCGCTCCATCGTACTCTTACGACATGGGTGCGTCTGTTCGAATGCCTTATTCTCTGTCTCATCGCTTTCTAGTCACCGTCAACGCAACACGAGTAAATGTCCAGTGCGCTCAGCCCACCGATGCTGTCGTAGAAATGCTATTCCTCGCGTCAAATGCGAACGATGCCTCAAATCCCCTTAGTGTTATCAACTCTGGTGGTGTCGGTGGTCCTAAAACCACGACTGACAACCAAGTATGGTTGAATGTCACCATGAGCAAGCCGCCGTACTGGGATTCCAGTCCAGGCCTCATTGTCTCTGATGTCTGGGCAAAGAAGCTCAATGGACTTCAGAACGTAGGCTTACCGACTGAGATATTTCTCCAACCATGGAAGTTCTCTGGTGAAGGCGTTGTAGGTCATCACCAAGTGATTTTCGTTCTTGCTACTGGAGATCCTTCTTTCCTCCTCCGAGACTCGACAGGTTCCACCGGGATTTCGACCAACTTCACCATATCGTCCAGCTATAGCGGTGACGACGACGGCGATGAAGAGGACGAGGAAGAGGAGGAGGAAAGCACAATCAAAGGATATGTCCAAGTCATTGGATGTACAATGCAGTCGATGACGCTCAACGTGTCAGTCACTCAAGCTGGTTTGCTAGCTGATGGCGACACACCGCAGGTTCCTCCTCCGCATCAATGGGGTATCTTCGAGTGGGAGGAAGCCGATATAGCTATGGATCGACAGTTCCTTATCGCTCTTACCGGAGACCCCATTATACAACAGTTCCTGGGGAAAGCTCTCTGCGAGTCTCATCAAAGCGCTACTCTTCAAGATCTCGAAGCCACCCTCGAGCTCCTCGCGACCTCCTACCTTTGGAACTATTGGCAAAAGTGCAGCCTGCCGTCAATGGTGTATAGCGATGACTGCACCACGTTCGGCGATTTTTCGCCGTCGTCCTCGGGGCTCGGGAGCTCACATGCCAATGTGGTATCAATAACCATGAGCAACCCTGAAGCGCGCCTTCAGATAATTCTGTGGCGCGCTTTATTGTCGTTCGTCGCGAGCCTGGCTTTAGCCGTGCTCGCTGTTTCACTTTTGGGATGGCGAACGGACTTATCTAAAACCCAACGTCCCAAGGACGTTGGGACCGCGAGGATGGTACAACTCATGCAGGAGTCATCCTTACCGGTGGTGATCAGCGACCATGATGGCTTGGATATTCCGATACGATACCAGTCAAGCGCAGATGGTAGATTTGAGAATTTGGACTATTGCGAAGGCGAGAAGGGTGCTTAGCGTAGGTGATGAGGTGTATAATTTAAGTTATGGGTACATTAATATTGGGCTACATGTACACATGATACCAACCAACTTGCTTTCGATTCGAACATGTTACCTACGCCCTATGATAATAGTGGCGCAAAATTAGAGTATCCGAAATAGACCATGATCAAGTGCGTTACATTTAGCCAGTCCATGATAACACGTAGAATAATTACAATGCATATAAGAATAGTAGTGTGCGCAATTACCCGAATCCTACCAGAGATTAGTCTGCTAAAAATTAAATAAGGAAACGCCGTTCAGTGACGTTGGTCTCTTTGCAAAGCGGGGAACGAAGCCTTTAACAGACTGCCATTCTGCTTCCCAATCCCGAGTTTATTAAGGACATCTCTCACTTCCCCGGGGCCGCCGGTGATGGTGCGTTTCTTGGTCCTCGAGCGAGTCTGCGTGAGACGGCTATCGCCCCCTGCGAGAGAAGAGTTGTGGTCCAGAGTGGATATAGAGGAGGGCCGCATCACGAGAGCAGGATTCGACATGCTACTTCGCCCTTCCAACGCCTCCCTCAAGTCTGTTACTCCTACACCGCGCGTGGAACGTGCGAGGCTCTGCATGGACATGTTTTCAATGTGCATTAGGGCAGGAGATATTTTGAGGAGAGGTGATACACCATCTCCGCGGATGGTATTATCGTAAGAGGTGGACCTTTTGTAGGCTGAGCGTTTGTATGAGTGTTATTTCAATTGCGGGTGACATCTTCAACTCACAATCTTGCAACGCCTCCGACGCAGTCCATTTTTGCGAAAGTCGTTGACGGAGACTCGCGCTGTCAAGCCCCATTGCTTCTTGAACGTTTGCGCTGTCAACCAATAATGATAACGCAGCTTCTGCGTCCACTCCCGCCCAAGACGTTTCTTCAGGACTCAAAGGTGCTGTAGAAAATCCGGACGCTTGCTGAGAAGGGTGATGATGGCCCAACTCTAAAGCAGGTATAGACGGGAGCTTTGCGGTTGCCGGGGCAACTTTCAAGGCCTACAGATGTGGCATCAGGTCCTGTCAGAACGAGAAGGCAGAAAACAAACCTTTTCCGCGATGTCCACTAACGCCGGCAAATCCCACTGGGAGCCCAGCAACAGCCACACTTTAGCCAAAACACACTTGATGGCATTCTCTTTCCTGACGACGACGGGGTCTTCATTTGTCTCCTTTCTCGTTTGGGCGTCCAAAGCAAGAAGCATCGGAAGTCCAGTCAGAATTGCGCGAACAGGCAACTGTCCATGCACCGTTGCCAACACGTCAAAAATGTCGGCAAAGTCAGAGAGCGTGGCGAAAGACGCTGAAGGTGCGTCTGACGTACACTCTAAAAGCCTGAACGCCAAAGAGACCTTCCGTCCACGAGGGGCCTGTATATTGGCCAAGGACGGCCTTCCAGGTGCTGCTGGGGTCTCTCCATCTGCAAGGTCCCCCTGGATTTTAGTCGACTTGCGCTCTAGTAAATCACCATTCGTCGATGCTGAGACCGATGTAGACGGGCTCGATGCTAAAGACAGACCCAACGAAGAGGTGGTGGCCAATATAAAAAGATACGAATGCAATGCATTGAGAAACTTGGCTCCTGCGTCGCCAGAATGCAAAAGGATGTTTTTATTTAACGTCTGCATCTTCTGATGCCCTGTGTCGTTCATATCCGGATGTTTTGGCATTTCATTGGCGATGTAGAAAGACAATGCGCGCGCGTAGTCGGTCCGAACAGCAAAGTCCTTATCGCACAAGAGACTTAGCGTGTCGTGCCAGATGTCAGGAGAGACCTTTGTCCTACGCGATGCACGTTCATCAGGCCCGGTATGCTTGTTAGCCGTATCAGTGGAAGGCGACAGCGCATTGTGAGAGAAAGAGCCCGAGTGCTTGCGGCTCCCTGGTGTAGAAACAGCTTCGTGTACATCCGCCGAATGTAGGAGCCCTAGTAACCCAGCGAGTAAGGCGCGTAGAGCTTCTGTTCTTACTTGCGGACTGGTAACTGTACCGCGTATCACGACGCTTTGAACCTCCACCATGGTCAATCTGTTGATGACCTCTACCTACGTTGAACCATGAGGAAACGTCTGCTTGAAAGCCGGGAGGAGTACTTACTGTCAGATCTTGGATCTGGTCCGAGTAATATACATGAGATCCCAGAGACGATATGCACTGCACGAGTGAGGGAAGTAAAGAGTCCTCTGGGTCGATGGTAGTGCGCCGTATGACAACAGTCATCAGGTTGGACATTATGTCGGAAGTAGAGAGATTAACGAGTGGGGTTGGCGAGTTAAACACGTTCGTAACCATGTTCGTAAGGGCATGGTGCATGGGACTCGCCACAGGAGCGTCATCTGCTTCTATCAGCCGTTCAACAAGCCACGTCGGGACTGCATAACGATACTGATATTGCGACCAGTCAGCAGTTTTTTGAGCGTACCAGCAGCAGTGACTGAGATTGCTCCAGCCCTTGAGCTGGTCTAGGTTGTCGAAAGAAGAGCGCATGATGTAACCCAGTTGTGACCCGTTCGAGTGTTCCAGTAGCGCAAAATACGCGCGAAGACAAGCGCTTGAGACGTCCGACAATGATGGACCATTGTCGCCGTCTACGTGTAGATGAATGGAAGCAGCGCGACGCTCAATGGTTGGCCGCGTACGGAATTCGGAGAGGTAAGGAGACAATGGAGCGTCCTTTACACCGTTTGCCCTGATAGACATTAAAGTTTAGAAAGAAGATGGGGGAGAAGACGTACTGGTCATCCAAGACTTTGAGATCAGCTTGGAACATTGTCACCAGGATGGGCTTCAATATTATAGCGACTTGGGCGCGAAATTGAACAGTATCATTGTATAACGCCTCTGAGCTTAGAGCACCAGTGAGAGCGGCAAAGCCGATGAGTCGTGTTCTAAGAATGAGTTGGAAAATTATAGAGAAGAAACTGCGGACGCACCGATTTTGTATTTCCTGGTCTCTGAGTTGTATGCAACTGAGCTGAGCAAAGGCGCCAAGTGCGGAAAGATAATCTCGTGTAAAGTCGCTATCTGCACCAATGAGATGGCCGTTGGTGTATGTTGTCCAAGCCGTAAACTATGACGGATGATCAGGCGACACAGTCGACACAGACAATATGGGACATACCACACTAGCCGCCCTGGCAACGACTTCAAGATCAGATGGGACAGCGGCAAGGGAGGCGTCGACAGAAGCAACAAGAGATGGGGAGAGAAGGGCAATGTCGCGGCGGCATTCGGTGGCAAGCGAGCGGAATATGGCTAGCGTGATTAGAAGAGACCTGAACGAGACCATGAATTATGGTGTATACAGAAGATTAAAGGGAGCATTTACGCTCTAGTTCGTTGATTTCCAGACTTTGCCTTACGACATTCGAGCTTGAGGCGCTTCTCAAGCTCACTGCCGAGCTTGTTGAGTTTGCCAGGGTGATTGGAACTGAAATGTTATGAATTATTGGGCGCATATATGAGCATTACAAGGTTACTGACGCATAATAGGTGAGACGACTGAGCTCCTGGGAGTTGGGAGAGTAGTCGGGGCCGGCGGTCAGCAACGCCGACGTTGGCGGGTAACAGGAATTGAGAAGCTGGACGTGATTGGGAGTAAACAAGAGGTTCATAAGAGCGTCGACGATGATGGCGGGAGGTAGAGATCGTGGGGGGAGAGAAATGTGGTCGACTACCGCCAGCAGCGATGCAACATTTGGCGTGTTCCAAGGGTTTGCCCCAGACACGCGCGTGGGAAAAAATATCGGCCCGATGTCCGTACCTGATAAAAGTCGAAATTTTCGTTGCGCTCTCCATCCACCGTCCTTCATGTGAGTGTTCTTTTCATTTTGCTTTCTGATGAGCTTTATGCTGTGCACCAGTCCAAGTACACATCGTGTGCACTGCGGACCAACTCCCAGACTCCCAATATACGCTCGGGTGTCCTGAAATTTTCACTTCTTCCTTCTTCTTTGACGCGCAATCTGACTGTTATTTCCAGGTGCATGAAGAGGTTATAATACAGAAAGTATGACTAGGCGCTGTATAATTTATCTACAAATATTTATTACTCGAGCGTGGCGTATCAACGATTATCACGGACCGCGCGATCGAATCTACTCCTTTACGTTCTACCACAAGCTTCAACTTGTTGCTCAATGTCGTCGCACGACCAGCGCAAGCCGTCGCTGCCTCAATCACCTCCTCCCGCAGCTGGTGGCGACCAAAGACACGCCAATTCGCCTAGCACCCAGGAGCAAAATAGCGTCCCTCGTTGGACTTCTGCCTTTCAAGACGACCACAATCCTTTCAGATCTCCCCAAGACGACTCTCGTTCTTCTCGCCGCATCAGTCAGGTACCACTCGCGCCGAACGAGGATAGGCGAGATAGGCGAGACTCGGATGCCACTCTTGGAGGACCACAAGACCCCTACGAGCGGTACACACTGTCTTCTTATCAGCATCCCTACGACATTCCCCCACCTCCACACTCCTACAACGCATTCTCTGGCAACTCGCCCTCTGTCAACCAAGCACGCTCCCCAAGACGCAGTGTCAGCTTTGCCAAAAAGCAAGAATACATTCGAATTCCAGAGGAAGACGAACTAGTAGACTTGAAATTTGACCCTGATGCCGAACGCGCTGAAAAGCGACGCGGTATCCCTTCACAAATGCTCGATCTCCATTCTCTCAAGCAGAGGATGAGGCGCAACGACGACGAAGACGACGATTTTGACGACGACGACCACTCACGGATGCGCCGTCCAGAGTATTACAGCAGAAGGGACTCTACTTTCTCCAACAGCTCCCAAGTCTTAGATCCCGACGATCCCCTCGTAACTGGTAATCGCGCCCAATATCTCGATGACCCAGAAGACATAGAAAAGAATGCGCTCCGCCAGATGGACTATCGCACGCGTCGAAAGCATCTCATGCGCGTCAAAATTGAGTTCAACGTTACATGTATGCCTTTCTTCCGCACTGATATCAAGAACAAATCGCTTACCATTCTCCTCACAGCAATGAGAAACCGGCAAGACTTTCTCATCAAACTCGCTCGTGCTCTGATGACATTTGGTGCTCCCTCCCATCGAATTGAATCCCAACTTATCGCGGCGGCGCGTATCCTAGAAGTCGAAGCCGAGTTCATCCACTTACCTGGAGTCATCATCTGTTCCTTTGGAGATCAAGAATTAGGCTGTTCCGAGACGCACTTTGTCAAATGTGGTGGTCGATTATCCTTGGGCGCCCTACACAAAGTGCACTTGATATATCGATCCGTTGTTCATGACGAGATCAGCGCCAAGAAAGCTACTGAGCAGCTCGAGGACCTTCTCAACGCGCCTCCTATGTATTCGACTGCCTTTCGTTGTCTCTTGGCCTTTTGTTTATCTGCCTTGATCTGTCCTCTGGCATTCGGCGGTTCGTTCTTGGATCTCTGGATTGCTGGTATTGGTGCCTTGGGGTTAGCCATCCTTCAGTTATGCGCTACAAAAAGTGCACTCTACGCGAACGTTTTCGAGTATGTGTCTGCCTTTGGTTTTACCTCCTTCTAACAACCTCACAGAATAACGGCAGCTATCTTCGTGTCATTCACCGCTCGAGGACTGAGCAGTATTCGGAGTCGAATATTCTGCTATACCGCCATTTCCTCATCAGCTATCATTGGCATTCTTCCCGGATACCTGATTCGTGAGCATTTTCCTTCTCCATATCTAGCCCTCTTCATCCCGATGCTAGTGAGCAGCTCGCTAGAACTAGCTTCCAAGAATATTGTCTGTGGAAGTGTCAAAATGGTCTACGCCCTCATCTATACGCTGTTCTTGGTCAGTGTTTTGTCATGGACTTTTCCTGACGGTAACTCATGTCGCAAGTAGGGATTCGGGTTGCAAATCGGTTCCGATTTTTATCTCCTACTTGACCGTTCCACTCGCCAGCAACTGGATGAACTCGCTAGTAGTTTATCGACGACGGTTTCTCTTACTGGCAGCTGGGTTGCCGATAACGGAACGATCAACAACAGTATTCCTCTCGTCGGTACTTGGACATTCACTCATACGGTACCACTTGACGAGCACGACATTATCGAGGCATGCTACAGACCTAGGTCATTCCCCTGGTACCTTCAGCCCTTCCCGACTTGGACTGCGATTATCATTGTCCCGATCTTCTCTCTTCTTTCGTCTCTCGCCAACCTACAGCCTCTGAAAAGCAAACAGCTCCCTGTTATGGTCGTCATTTCATGTGCCTCCTACACATCAAACAAAATCGCAAATCATTACATTTTCAACCGATCAGATGTCGTATCTGCAATCGGCGCGTTTACCGTTGGTCTTCTTGGGAACATCTATTCACGAAAAATGGGTGGCACGGCTTTCACGTCGATGGTGACAGGTGTCTTATTTTTGGTTCCCGTAAGTTTTTCACGTCTTATCTTCTTTTCTTCTCTGACGATCCGTGCCTGTAGTCTGGCCTCTCTCAGGCTGGTGGAATTACAGCTAATGGGAACGGCATCGATATCGGAGGTGCCATGATTGCTGTTACGATTGGCATTACCGTTGGACTGTTCATGAGTCAGGCTCTGGTGTACATGTTCGGAACGAGGAAAAACGCAGCTGTCTTCTCATTCTAATCTCGCCCTGATGGTCTATATACCCTACATATCATTTTCTTGTCTACACTATATACCGTTGTTGATACCTGCAACCCACCATATACACATGTTTTTGGCTACGACTCCCCTCAAGTACTGTACAGTATAGTTTACCTCGATACGATACGACTTCTTTGATGAGAAGTTCGCACAATGAAAGTCAATGTGCCGAACAAAACATAGCATAATGGAGGTAAGCATAGCAACAAAGAGGTATACTGATACTGGTAGCAACCTGTAGAGACAGAGTTTTACTATATAACTTTTCGAAGGATAGTTACTTGCACGCATGATCTTCGTATAGTGCCAGGAGTCAGGACGATCGCCCATCCGGACAGAATGAACCCGAATCTTTCTAGTTGGAGGTCTTGACACGCCTGACGTCCCACTTGACACCATCTTTCTCTCTTGCAAGAATGATAACCTTGGAAGACCCATCCTCCCAATGATCCAACCGCCTGAGCCTCGCGCATTTCCAGGCCAAGAGACTAGCCACCTCCTCGTTCCTCCGGTTTCTCGATCTGTCGGCGTGGCCAGTGGCTGTCTGGGAGGCTTCGTAGAAGAATTTGACACCATGGAAAGTGGCGAGGTCGGGAACGCCCGACAGCATGTTCGCCCATTCGACGGTGTTGTTCACAATTCCTGGCGCGCCGGTGAGCTTCTTGCCCGTGTCAAGCCATACAAGTCGGGGCGCGGCCTCTACTAAACGGCGTATGTCCTCCATGTCGTGCCAGCCGCTCAACTCGATTCGCTTCACGTCGGGAGCGAATAGTTTCAAGCTCGTCATAAACGCCTGATCCCCAGCTTGAGACCCAGACAGGCGGACACCTTTCAGGATTTCCAAAGGACGAGGTTCGTCGGTAGGACTCTGAAGAATGTCTGCAACGATGTCCTTGGATGCCTTGAGTTCTCGTAAACGCGGGAGCGCGTTGGGACCGAGTGTAAGTCGGGTACTAGATGTCATGCCAGTGATGTCGAGATGCAGAATTTCCAGATTAACGTGAGCCAGTAGGAAAGCAGAAGCTGCATCCAGGCCACCGCCGGGTAAGCAGCGAAGGTTGGTCAGGGTGAGGGAGTTGAGGTGTTGCCATCTGCCGTATAAGAAGAGTTCATCAGCTGGGACCTGAGCAGGAGCAGTAGGTTGGGGCCGAGTGTACGATATGTCTAGATTCTGTTGGATATTTCAGTGTACGTTGGTGCAGAATGTCGAAGGGAAGAGACATACCTCAAGATTGGGACAGTAGTTGAGAAGACCTTTGACACGTACCAGGCCTGGGTTTGGACATGCACCATATTTATGTTTGGTCGACTGGAAAGAAGCCGTTTTCACGGATGGTAACTAGCCCGAGTCCTTTAATCAAGAAAATACGCGAACAAGTGAGCTTAGCTTACTACAAGAGAACGTCCAGTAGAAGACTCATCGTCATTGGCAGGACCAAACACCATATTGTCTTTGATATGGACTTCCGCGAGCGAACGGCATTTAAGCAACGTTGGCCAAACATTGTCAATGGACAAGGGTGAATGGTTACACGACCAAGTGAACGACGCAAGGGACGTCATCTTCGTGAGCGCGGCGACAAGAAATCTTTCTTGCTTGTCATGCATGCTCAACTCATCGTCCGTAGATTCCAAGTCCGTATCAGAGACCATAATTCCCGACGGAACGTATTCCGTTTCTGCAGAGCGCTCATCCATGATCTCCAGCCTCCGTACATTCTTCGCAAGGCAGCGGTTGACGATGAGATGGTTCCAGACGCTGATGGAGCTAACTTTGCAGCGCAAGTAGCGATACTCAAAGTGACGGGGTATAACGATACCGTGCATCCTCTGACACGATAACGCGAAAGAAAGCAAGTCCTGCTTGGAGTCGATGTGGAACACGATGGCATCCAGTATTTCAGTCGGCTGGCGAGTGATAAGGGTGCGCCGCGACGGATGCGCGCTGATATAAGGCTCGACGATGCCCAGGAGGTGAAGCGAGAGTGTGTGCTCCTCTGCGGTCAGCTTATATTGGCAGCCGCCGACCCGCGTCGCGAGAGACGCCAGTAGGCCGGCGAGGACATTGAAAGCGCGAAAGGGATCCTTGCGGTCATAGGATCCCAAGTTGGTGTCTGCACTGAACGGAGACTTCCTAGGGCGCCCCTTCGAGGATCTCAAGGGGGTCTTTGAGTTCCCAGTTCTGCTCGACATGGCCGAGCGCCAGTAAAAGAGACGCGTGAGCAAATGCTGTAGCCGCATCAAGGGGTTTGCCGTTCCGAACTCTGTGACCCTAACTTTGCTCCCCAAATTGCAACTCAAGTACTCATGAGTAGGACGCGTCGCACTATGAAAATCAACATTACAAGCATATGAACTCGTCATTAGGAATATATTAGATGTTCAGTAAATCGTACACGAGCCCCAGCATAAAGATACATGCCGCCGCTGTCCACGCTGGAAGTAGCCTCTCAGCGCCTGACGTCGGTGTTGCGCGTAGACACGTCCCTTTAGCAGTTTGTGCCACACCCGTACTGTTCTCAGGGACCACAACTTGTCCAATCTCCGTGGGTGGCCCTGTTCTCGACACATAAACTGGCGAAAGGATGGCAGGTATGTATGTTGTCTTGTATGGTTCAAAGCACTTGTCCTGCACAGGGTTGGGTCCAGTAAGATTAGGTATAGTACCGAGGACTAGAAGACTTTATTGTCAAGGAGCCTAACAGACGTTATGAAGATTGACCCACCCTGCTCGTCGACGGTATCCGAGATAAAACACCCATCCGTGCTATCCAATGTGAAAGCACCATTGTTGGCACAGCACGTCGGATTTCCGTGCGGATCGCAGTTGCAACGCTCTATTGCTCTTTGAAGGACTCCAGGGTCCCAACCATTGTAGAAGTCCGCATGATAACCGTAGCCAGTGGGGTCACCGTGTGACAACCTGGTGTGGAGTGAATACACGACGAGCCTAACTCCGGAAGAAACAAGAAAAGGCTTACACGTATGGTTGACTAGGAAACATGGCTTGGTCACGTATGGCTGCGAACGGCGCAGTCACCCAATCAACCTGATCCAGAATGAATGTCGTAGAAGGTAAGTTGCATTGCACACACCTCCAGGATGATTCTGGGCAATGTGACGGGGTACGCGGGATCATCACATACTCCGCTGTCCGGGCCATTGGACGGATACGCTGTGTGGGAGACATGATCTTCTGCATCGAGGTTGACGCCGTCCCAACATGAAGGGAAAGTCTGAGCAAGTTAGGCGTTGCTAAACAGGTTGGGAATACACATACAATCACTCCCTTTAGCCCTTGTGAACAGTCCGTGTTTTCTGGGAGTCCATGCGTCTCTTGGGAATTGCTGTATCCATTACTGCATGAGAACTTCACGCCCAATTGCGCATAATTTGATGCGTTGAAGGTGCGTAATTGAGAATTTCCAGCGATCACACGAAACTGAAATTGAAAGCGTCAGCAGTGAGTTCGCTGACTTAGACTACGCACGTTATCGGGAAATGGCGTTGTTTCCGAGGAATTATCACTAAACATGTAATCTGAAACATGGTCGACATAAGACTTGTGGTAAAGCAGGACACATACAACTGCCTCGAGGTCAGTGTTACAGTATGAAAAAAAATTGAGAGACTGACACTCCAGCACTGGAGTTAACGGATGAGAAGGTTCCATTCCGATACCTGGCGCACGATGAATTCCTCCCTTCGTCAAAAACAAACGCTTACTGGAAGTAAAGAATCTGAGATGAGTTGTTTAACACTCGGGTGACATCGATTCTCGGGGAACAGAACGAACCGGATACCAATAGTCGCTTTTATCCTCCACAATAGGCATAGATGTGCACACACTCCCTCGAAGATCCGCCGTGGTCGTATTGCGCGTAAAGTTGCTACCCCCAATAGCTGTTCAAGTGTAAGCATGCAAAAGTTGTGAGGTGATAACGCCGACCAGAGTGAGCATGAGAGGCCACGATGCCAGGATACATTATTGGGTCCAAGCGCTGCGATGTGAGGAGATTGTCTGTTGCCATTACTCATAAGCCCATGCTACGCATATTTTGTGAGACATACATACTGGCAGCCATGAACCAATAAGCAAACACCGACTCCACGAGACATGTGAAGAGAGAAGCTAAAAGAAAGATATTCATCACAAGCAGAGTGTGGGCAAATGACTTTGTCGCTAGAGCAGAAACGGAGTGTTGTTGATCAGCCCGCAAACAAGCCTTCTTGCACCGCCGACTTGACTTGTCGGGAAATAGTCTCAGACAGAAATCGGTGACTTGTTATATTTTTGGCGCCAAGCGCGATCACGTGTATCTAATGTAGAAAGCATTAGGAAACCGATTGATACGAGACGTGGCGTTACTCACCGACCTATACTCAAAGCTAGGCCATAAAGAGAAAATACCAGATACTTGACATATGCACAATCAGGAATGTCCAATCCAATGTGAGCCTTTCTGCAGCTCCCTTCCTTATACATGTTTCCTTGGCAGTCTGGGCTAGGTTGATCGTCACTGCAGCCCGAACTATTTCGCCTGTCTTGTTGGGAGCTGTCTGTCCAACATAGACTGGCTCAAGAAAGGGAGGCGTGAATTCCGGGTAATATGTCTCAAAGCACGAGGCCTGGACGGGGTTTGCGCCGGGCAGAACACTCAGATTGCCGAGCGCTGTATGCGTAAGATTCTTCGCTGATTGCGAATACAAATGAATACGCACCTTGTTCGTCAACGGTGTTGGAGATATAGCACTGCTTCTTGCTATCCATGGTGAACGCGCCGGCGGCGACGCAACAGGTAGGGTCGCCGTACGGATTACAATTGCAGATATTGATCGCCTTCTGCAGGGAGCCCTGCTCCCATCCGTTGAAAAAGTCCGCATGATAACCATACCCAGTAGGGTCACCATTAGCGAAGCTTAAACAACGTTAGACGCGTCAGTGGGAACAGGCGCTTGAGAGGTATTACACAAATGGCTGACTGGGCGTCATTGCCTCATTACGCACGTCTGCAAAAACGGAAGTGATCCAGTAAACCTATCATAGTAAGTTAGGATAGATAGAGTGGATCCCGTCACTCCGAAAATACATCCGTGGAAGGGTGACAGGATATGCTGGGTCCTCGCAAGTTCCGTTGTCTGGCCCAGTTGATGGGAATGCAACGTGAGATTTGTGATCATCCGAATCAACATTGACTCCATCCCAACAAGAAGGGAAGTTCTGTCACTGTCAAAAGATTGAGTGCATGCATGATTCAGTGAACTCACAATCTGCGCCCGAATTCCAGAAGGACAGTCCTGGTCGACTGGGAGTTCGTTGGTTCTTGGGGACTTGCCGTTGAAATTGAGACAGAGAAAAGTTACCGCTTGTTGAGCGAAACACGACGCATTCAAGGTACGCAAATCCGGGTCTCCAGATATCATTCGAAACTAAATGGACGATTAGGAACTGGACTTCTCAGCGAGGTGAACACACGTCGTCGGGAAATGGTGTCGTCACGGAGGAGTTGTCACTAAACAAGTAATCTAGCATTATAGCGTTGGATACCCGTCATGAAATCGAGCGAATGAGCATACATCTAATAGTCACAGTGTCAGTTTGGACATTCATCGCTATCATAGTATTGACCATACATAACAGCACTGCCGTTGGCGGCAATGAAGGAGCCATCATTCTTCCTAGAGTGTGGTTCACGTATAGCAAAAAAGATAAACATGTGGCATTTACTGGAAGTACAGGTGCTTGGAGGTTGTCAGTAACGTTGTCCCCTCAAGGAAGATACAGAACGACCGACAGGGTACCAGTAGTTGCTCTTGTCTTCCTGAACGGGAATTGACGTGCAGTCACTCTCGCGGAGTTGAGCCGTCGTGGTGAGGTTCATGGAGAAGTTACTGCCTCCAAGTACTTGAAGAATGAACTGAGAATGCCCTGTAAGCGTAGAGCGCGGTCAACCTGCTCACCTGAATGCACATGCGTTGCCACATTCCCAGGTGACAAGACAGGGTCCAGTCGTTGAGTAGTAAGTATGTTGTCTATGAGCATGTTACGGTCAGTATTTTCATGATATATAGTACACTTACTCGCTGCCATTAACCAGTAAGGCAGGCCGTAGGGTATCAAAGTGAATATCACTATAGTCATCAGCATCGTCGTCCTCATCGCATGTCGTTAAAGGATAGGTATCGGCATTGGGTATAGCAAGAGGCAAGGAAAGCACGCGCATTGTTCATGGGTCCGGCATGTCGGTCCGATCCCTTTGCTCTCACCGTCATGCTCGACAGTCACGACGACGACGAGGAACGCGTGTTGCGCGAGCATATTCGCAGTCTTCTCTATGACGCGTTTGAGCAGCATCTAACTGTTGACCATGTTCAGTTCACAACTGACGCCGTATCAGAGGTCGGCTGTCCCAGGAGCTCGTGTCCAGTCTACTCACCGTTCACCAGCTACTCGAGGAATCGCTCAAAATGATACCTTTACATGATAAAAATGCCCTAAGGCTCCCGATGGACCCATGGGAGCGCCTGACAGAGCTGTTAGAGCTACAGGGCGTCGCACCGTACCAGGAAAAGTTCCAGATAACCGCAGAGGTCTCTCAGTATCTGAAAAGTGCTATGCGGACTGGGAAGGGTCCCCCAAAGACGGAAAGACTCATCAAAGAATGTCCTGGTGTGTATTTCTCGCTGAGACTTTTCTCTTTTCTGAGTAAGAGTCCAGTCGACGTCTCTGCCGCCTCTCACCAGACTTTAATGACTTCCACGCTGTCCCTCAAATCAATTCTGTCAACTCCTAGGCCTGGTTCCGGTCAGTTCACTCGAGGCTTACCTACAAGTCACAGCAATCTTGCCCCCGTGCTGTTGCCCCAGTTGGAGGACACTGCGGTCGCGCAAATCGATCTCTTGTACGCCTTTGAACTGCTGTTCGCAGTGTCATCTAACTTAGATCTTAGAAATTTAACGTGGCGTCTGCAGGCAGAAGAACATCATGCAGTCTCCGCCTTGCTTAAGTCAGCCGCATCTTTGTCTCGACCTGGTACGAACTACAGGAACCCTTATCTGGACCCTCGCGTCCTACCAGACTCACCTCGAATACACCTTCGACGTGAAGAATCTGTTCCTATCTTTCCTCGCTCTCAACGAATTCGCGGCGGCACGACCCAGAAGGCAAAGATTTTACCCGATTTTCAGTCGATGGCTGACCTGCCGAAGAAGATTCCACCGGTCGTTAAAGTGGAAGAGGACGATGTTGATATGTTCAGGGAAAATATGCGTGTGGTTGATGGTTGGCGTAGGTGCCCTGCGCGAGCTTTTTTCATGGTTCTGATCATTTCACTCTCTAGAGGTTTTCAGCAGTATATCGTCTCCGCCGTCACTATCGTCAAGCCAAGAAGATAACGTAGACGAGCTTTTCAATCTCCCATCTCCAGACACCAGTCCTCTCAGCTTACAAACACTCAGCAAGATGGGTGGGTCCTTTCGCCTACATTTTGAAGTAGTACTCAATCACAGTCTCTCCAGAGGTACCTCCCATACCACGTAACAGGAGAATTAAAGGTTCTTCGCACCCGGTGAAAAGGCGAAAGGCAAACGAATCGTCAGTATAGATGCGGCGTCGGTGGTACTATTATTCACACCTTCCTAGATTGGCTTCCTTCCTGCTGGACCATTTGCGATTGTCTCATGTTGCGGAGGAATCGACACGTCACTCTCCAGAACCTTCCTGGTCTATTGTTGGACAACCATCAACACTCAAACACGATGATTTAGATGACGACGTTGCTGCTATTTGCCATTCCGTCAAAGAGAGCGATTGCAAAACCATTATCATGGACGAGACTCTCACCGCCAGTGAAAGTCTTCTCATGAAGGGTGTGGGTTTCATCGGCTTCCTTGTCATAACTAACGGATCGCCTCACAGTGCCAATGTTATCTGCTCCAAATGTCCATGCGGCCAACAATCTCTTTCTTCCCTTGAGTTTTGGCGACTTCGTGGCGACAAAAAGTAACCAGACAGCAGATTCCCCAAGTATGCTCCACCAGTTTTTAAAGAAAGCAAAAGGTCTCAAATCTCTCAACCTTACTCTTTCCTGGACGTTAGTACCTATTCTGCTCACAATTCGATTCACATAATCGAGATGCCCGATTAGCCCTTTTAGCGTCAAAGAAAAGCTGCCGAATAATATGCAAGTTACGGGCTCCACTATTCTTCTAGACAGCGATGGCACGAAACTTGGACTTCCCACGGAGCATATCGAGAACGAGGTTCACAATCTAATTGAGTCGCTCGCTGTCTTCGACCGCGATCCCGTTCCAGACGAAGAGCGATGGACTGACTATCAACCCTTCGAATCCGGACCATCCCCCAACGATACTACTATAGTCCTTTCTCGAGTAGAGCGTCGCAGGACAAATGACGTGGAGGATCCCATCTTCTCCGTGGACGAATCGGATAGCGACAAGGAAAACAATCCTCATCCTCCACCATATTCAAAACAAACCTTCCTCTCAGCACATCATGCTCGTGACGAGATTGATGACTTGAATTCTATGAGGCTCGTGGACGATGAAGAGGATCATCCTCTCTCCCGTTCTACTAAACGACAACGACTCGATCTTCACAATGATACAGACTTTTTGGAACAAGGTCTCTTCGTTCAACCCGCTTTGGAGGAGGACCACCATCACTTTCCTTTCTCCTATTCAGGTCCTCTTGGCCATGACATCGAACAGGAACCCATGCAAGCCGGAAATTTCTCATACCCAGAAGTTGATGTTGTAGAGCGACAGCCCTCGTTTGGCCATTCGTCACCGCTGCGCCTTGTGCCAGGACCCTTTCACCCATTGTCTCTCGAGCTCGACTCTCATGAAGGCTTGTCCAGAGCGCAGTCTATCCTTCGGCCAAGTCATACCCTCGATGACAATCAACATCTAACCGTCGAGCCTCAAGCTCTTCAAGCTGACGGCCTTAGTCAAGACCTTACGCCTGCCAATGTCTATTTTGATCCTGATCAAGATACTCCTTTCGCAGAGCCGAGTCTCGCTAGTCATGCCGCAGGACTCTCCGAATTTCTTCGACTGCGCGCTCGGCGTTTCCTTGAGACCCAGCCCGTTCTTCGACAACCTGCTCCTTTTCAGATGGACCGACCTATCACACCTGATGTACTTCCTACGGCCCCTCCCGAACTATATGATAAGAACACATTCCATTTGCCCGTTCGCAAGCCTCCTACTCATGAGCACCATTACTTCGCGTCAATCGATCTCTTACAGAAAAATGTGCTCCTCCGCATTCTTCGCTCGTCTGATTGCGCCGTCAACTTTGTCGAACGAGAACACCTATCAGGCGTCGATCTCATTCTGGACGCTAATACCTCTATTATCTTCGCGAGCCTCGTCTCTCTGGCATCCCAGCGTGAAGCCCTGATCGCCAATATTTCGGAACAATCGTGGCGGTACCGACAGATCCTCGTCGTCTTTGCAGCGTATCCTATCTCGTGTTCTTTCAAGGCAGCAGAAAAGCATGACGCTAGCTTCAACGCATATACACCTCCTGCAATCAAGGCGATTGGACGATTGAGGCGAGACCTTTCTTTAATGGAAGCCTGTGAAAAGAAGAGCACATCGTGTTCTGTGCATACAGCCTTCGCCGACAGTGTTTACGAGGCAGCTCTGTTCACTAGATATTACGGTGACATGGCCGAACAGCTGGATGGCACGTTGTGGGGAGATCGCCCATGGTTGGACGGAGAAGTACCAGCGGTAGGATCAGCTTTCTCGCTTCACCGTTGGTCCTAAAGCGATTTTTAGGAAGAGGAGAGTCTAGCCGCCGTGCCCCGCATGAATCACTTTGCAGCGTACGTCATTCTGTGCCAGATAAACGTCGACGACTTTTTGGCATTATCGTCTCAAGAGAGAATGGAGATGTTCGCCCTTCTCGTTGGGGAGGAAAGAATGGTACATTCGTCAATGCTCTTTGGGCTCTCATACTAACGTAGCTGTAGCTTTCGGTGAACGAGTGCATCGAGAGTCGTACTAAAGCCTTGGAATCCTCTGATCTTGATCCTAACGTAGCATCCGCCTGACTTGAATCTCTTTACATCTTCATGGATGTCATTTTTACGTGCTTATATATCAGCGCAGTTTCTACTTTCTTCTATTTTGTGGAGAACACTGCGCGTTGTCATTTTATGGACGCCGATGGGTCCCTTTCCCTGGTGCCTACATGGAGGTTTTTGGCTGTCAGGTCGTGATTGTTGCTCGCTCCTCGGGCATCATGCATCACTACGCAACGATCGTGGCGTCCGACAGAATTTCTAGCATTCGAAACGTTATGACGGGGTATTCATGTCGTTCGAAGATCGATCTACGTGGGCTCGAGCCTCGAAGTCGAGTCTTTGAGCGTGCTATCACCGGTTCCGCAGATTTCTATGGGAACCTTTACTGCTTGGACTGCAGCCCCTGAGAGGTTGCCCAGCGGGTCCTGTGCTACTTAAAAACCGCCCAGCCTCAGGTAATTTGCTAGTCCCCTGCTACCGTATGCTATGCAACGTTACTCGTTCGTTCTCCAACATTGCTGGTCAATCGTCTTTTTCCTGTACCATGCTTTGAGAGTAGTCTCAGCATCCGGCATGATCCATTTCGTGAATCAGTAAGGTTTTTCCTTTGCTCTTCTTGGTGGTTTGACTGACTGTTGTTCTCCAGATGCGACTCTGGAAGTGTGCGAAGCTTCCCTTCCTCGCGATCCACTATTGATATGGATATGGATATTTAGCCCTTACTATTTATTGGGAACGAAGCGATTCTAAACGAGTTGAACACGCACGAAACGGATTCTAAACACGGGATTGCGTCTATGTGGGTTCTCTTTCTTTTCAGTGACTTTGGATTCACGGAGATTGTTCGGAAGTTCGTTTGAAGGTACGCCACCTCATTCGTTATTCAGCACAGCCGGCGCCCCGTTCATTAACACTGAGCAGGGCCAACAAGTGACTCCTTGTTACAGGAGTGTGCTCAAGTCGATCTGACGGCGTCTTCAGTCTCGGTCGCTGGGTAAATTCAGTCTTCTTGGAAGACTTTCGTGACTCATGCCAAGCTTCAGCCATAGCACATGTTCCTTGCCCTCGTTATCGCTGGTGTAGGTCGCTGGAATGCCTGCACTGTTGTGTTAGCTGAAGCTGCCCTCAGTCTCTCGTGCTCTGACCTTACACAAAAGAGCATACATTGTGGGGAGCGTAGTCTTCAGTCTCGTTGTCGTCCTCATTACTCTCACAGGTATATCCGGTCTCTGTCAAGCGGCGTCCATCGCCTGCGACGCCACCGCCGTAAGTGCCATGCCTTCGGAGAAGCTTTTCTGTTGCTTATCTCTCCATTTAGTCTGATTTCGAACTTACGGTGACGTTTTGCCCGTACGGTCCTTAGAGACAGCCTACGGTCTTCGTACTAATGTTGCTATAGGTCAGCCGAGCCGTCTATTTTTGTCTCTCAAAGAGCATCGCTCCGCCTAGCACCAAGAGCATCTCTCTATGGACGGGGTAACCCGCCTGAGAATATTTCCCTAATCGTGCTCGGGGCTTCTTTTGGCGGTATCGCGCTTCTCCTCGTATTGATCCTCGTCTGCTTGTATCTGAGCAGGCGCAAGGAAGACGATCCTCCGCCTCCGGAGAGAAATCTGAAAACTCTACAGTTGCAGCACTCTTTCGATAGTGAAAACTCGATCGCCGGTCTTCACTTCTCCAAGGATCCAGTTGCACATCCCTCCCCGCGACACGAAAAGCGGGTTGGACGTCAGTTCCTTTCTGATATACAGAACAATACCAAGTTATTTCCCAGTATGCTTACACAGCCCATGTCAGTCTTTGAAGATTAGCTATCGGACATTATGCTCAATTGCTTGTGGCGCTCGGTGTAGGTAACGCCTAGATCAAGGACGCTGTACTACTTACACTGATTCGAATAAACCAACTCGATGTTTCAACTTGACTCAAGGGTGGCGGACAACATCAATGTACACTCTCATACATTTCTAAACATACACTTCATGCAAACATCCCATATATACGTATTAGAACATAACGGCCGGTGAGTTTTCTACTTGGTCTATTGGTACCTTGTGGCCAACCAGAGTACGAATGTTGTTGATGCCATATCTGAAAGAAAGCAATCAAAGCCAGCACGGGAGGACGATGATGTACTTACCGAATCATCGTAGGGCGCTCAAGACTAAGACCCCATCCATGTACGCGAACATCCTTAGGGAAACCCATAGGCTCCAACATCTCTGGACGGAACATGCCGCTATTCCCGACCTCGACCCATTTATTCAACATTGGATGGAACGCGAAAATCTCGAGCGAAGGCTGCCAACCAGTCAGACAGAGACGACAAGAATGAAGAAATACACCGACCTCCGTGTAAGGGTTATATGCAGGCTTGAACCTCACTTTCTCGAGGCCCATTTTCTTGAAGAAGACGCGCATGAAACCTGCCTAGAGTCAGCCGGTCGTTCTAGCATATTCGGGTGTCGATTGGGCGTACCAATGAGATCCGCCAACGTCAAATTTCGATCAGCAACGACACCCTCTACTTGGTGGAATTCTGCTAGATGTGTGGCGTCCATAGTCTCGTTCCTGAAAACCCGATCTATACTGAAAAGCTTTGCGGGAGTGAATCCATCGACCGGATTTCCGTGTTCAGTTGTTGATTTGCCACCATGCGTGAACTCGCTCTCATCGCCCTCGACCTTCTCTCCTCGGCATTTGGCAGCAAGTTTGTACAACATGTGTGCCGACGATGCAGTAGTGTGCGTTCTAAGTAAAAGTTTCGAAGATTCTTCGGGTGCCCACGGTGCACGGTATCCTGTTGAACCGAAGTCACCGTGCTCGTGTACTTTTGAAACTCTCTCATAATATGCCTTTTCAGGAGGTAGGGAATGCGGAGGGTCTACAATGATCAGACGACTAGAGTTCCTTGAAGAAATATCACTGACCAGATATGTAAAAAGTATCCTGTAGATCCCGAGCTGGATGTTGCTGGGGAACGAACAAGGCGTCGAAGCACCAGAAACCAGACTCTACATAGGATTGTGTGGGCATCTCTGCGAAGCTGTCTCAAAGTAATGAGTAACACCCAAAAGGCGGAAGCGGATGGATTTACCCCATTTCTAAGAAGATATTTCGTACCTCTTCGCGTACTTTGAGGAGCATGTGTAACGCGCCTCCACTTGTGGGTATGCCTTCTGCTTCAAAATTATATTTCTTGAATTTGGATGTTTTCCACTTTCCACTTGATGGCAATCGCGTCTATGAACGGAATGATGGCTAGTATTTGCGGTACTCACGATGTCAACATCTCGGTGGTGAGATCTGTCTCCGGCTTTGCCGTGGATGTGGTGAATTCGTGCCCCTTGTGCACGGTGAACCATTGCCCCTTCCTACCGAAGACAATAAGCATTTATGGAGGATCTTACTGGCTGCGAATTCATACTTTTGGACGATGAGTTTTCGTTTGCGAAGATCGGCTAGGATTTTCTCGCCCGACTTGAGAGATCCAGTAGACTCTATCTCCTGCAGCTCAAGCTGGGTGGTGTCATGGATGGTCTCTGCCTAGATCGAATGATAAGTACAATTTCCACAACCCCCGGAAATCGCTCACTGTTCTGACGAGTCCATCACCCTCTTTGCCGATCCATCCGTTTTTAAAGGCGCGGCCCTGTCCAACTTTGGCGGTCTCGTCACCAACGAGTTTCTTGAGCGCAGCGGCGGGTACCGGTGCACCCTGTCCCTTGACTGGGAGCGCATTCCACACCCGTGCTTCATGCGATCCCTCCTTAGCGATTAACGCACCCTCGGGTGTTAGAGTATGTGTAAAGACCTCATGGGTATCGTATTTTATCATCTAGGATCCAATGAGCGGGCCATCAAGACGAAAACAGCAATGTACCGACGTCGCGGCTGAGCAACGAATTGAGCGCGCCGAGAATAACGATCTGGTCATCGTTGGAGGCGGCGGGCGCGCTGGCGCCAGGGAGAATGAGCTGTCGGGTATCCTTTATCGTTGACTGGGCATCGAGGGTGTCGAGGACGAGCTGCTGTAGGCGCTCCGCCATGGTGGTGATAATTTGAGATTAAGATCGAGTCAGGAAAGGAAAATCAAATAACGTCAGCGACTTTACACACAGAGCTACCTGAAGCCCAAGTGACGACGTCGACAGAAGAACACGTCTTGCTCTGTACTTATTCTTATGGTGCGCTGAAGATAAAATCTCGTGATAACCGTAAACAATATACATGTACAAGCCTAGCCCTTATTCAAGCCGAAGACTTCTCGTCGTTCGTGCTATCCAACACTTCCTGCACGCCTTTTTCGTGATCATGAACATGGTCGAGCAAATGTGGCTTCCAGTCCGCAGACCGCCATGGCTTGATGTTTGCACGATACATTTCGTCAACCTGCAAAGCAGGATGAGTTTTTGCTCGAAATAAATTGTTCAGATTCACGTACCTCTTCAAGACTGAGTCCTCTGGTTTCAGGAATGAAGAAGTATACGTAGAACCATCCTATAAAGTAGAAAGTTAATGATTGAAATCATCAGAGGTGTTCTCACTTACCGAAGGTCAACATGCCGAAGAAGATCATCAAGATGAGAGGACCGATGCTAGAGAAGATGTTCAGCGGTCGGCAACCTCATCTAGTGACAAACCTACTCTTCAGCGATACGCGGAGCGAAGAAGGACAACAGGAAATTCCACAACCAGTTCGTTGCGCTTCCCAGGGCGATGGCTTTCGGTCGGACACGCAGAGGGAAGGATTCGCCAAGGTACACCCATCTGCATAAGCATATTTAGAGGTGGACTACTTCATTCGGAGACCAACACATACGGGACCGGTCCCCAGAAGATGGAGAACGAAAAGACGTGCAAGACGGCAAAGGCGATCATGGTATCACCTAAATCATAATGAGAAGAAGAAAGACGCGCTCAATCGAGTCTGAGCTTTACCTCCTTTCTTGTTGCGGGGAGTAAGGAGACTTGCAGGCGTCCCAGCAGGTGCCAGGGTGAAATGACCAACAAGACCGGCCTATCAATAGCGTTGGTCAGAGTCTTTTGGAAGGAATGGCACATACGATAATGGAACATGCAGCCTCCAGGATGGCGCCAAGAAGCAGAGACTAAGAGTCAGTTTAGCGCAGACATCCGATGTACAATTGGGCAAGCCACTTACGCGTCGACGACCCCAAGCTTCGATGAGATACTGATACAGGTTAGCTACGAACATGATGACGGAAAAATAGAATAAATACCAGAGCAGGGACAGTTCCAACGACAGAGACGGCTCCTAGAATAGTCTGAATGACGTATGGAGACAATCTAATAAGAGAGGGCCATTGAACCGATGCTGGACTGGAGACACGCGAATGGACTCACTCGGTTCCAGCACTCTTGAAGAACGTATCGCCGTAATAATCTTGGGTACAGGATTTGAACGAGTGAAAAATCGGTTAGAGAAGGACACTCACAGTAGAAATTTTGACCATTGAGCTGTTGAATGAACTGCAGCATCATTCCATTCATGGTACGCTTCCACAGTGCGTTTCTCGTTGAGAAACATTCCAGCCATGTCGCCTTTCCGTTCTCGTTCTCAGCTCTGATACCGAACATCAGCTCTTCGACCAGCTCCTCGACCAGGGGATCATCGAGGGGGACGCTATTCAACTCGGCAATGACGCTGCGAGCCTCCTCTGTCCTGTCTGTACCCAGAAGGTGACGCCTGGCGACATATTAGAACACGACGCGTCTGTATTTTGACCCAACGTACGGAGACTCTGGAAGGAAAAAGATCCCGGACAAGAGGATGAGACCCCATAGCATTTGCAAACCGACGGGAATACGCCATGAGGCAGAGTTATCGACAGTGTGCGTGGCCAAATCTATGATGTAGCTGAGGAAGATACTGCGGAAAACAAGTCAGGATAAACTTCGGTCGCAGGAAGAGATGTACCCCATGATGATTTGCAACTGGTACAACACGAGAAGTGCTCCACGAAGGGCTTTCGGTGCAGTCTCTCCATTGTACAGGCTACGATGATTGCATCAATATGGCTTTTATGGCGTTCACTAGCTCACGTACGGGACAATGGCTAACGAATACACAGTTAGTCACGGTAGTGAGGCAGGAGGAAGATGACGTACCAGACATGGCACCAACACCAAGGCCAGCAATAAAGCGCCCAACTGACATTTGAGCAATCGACGTTGCCGTCGCGGTTTGGATGACGACTCCGACGGTGAATATAGCTGCCCAAATCAAGATAGAGCCTCGTCGCCCGAAACGATCAGATGTGAAGGCTTGGCCGAGTGCGCCGCTGGATGCCACATGAGCACGTAGAACGAGGAGTACAAACAACGCGACCTACACGAATGTTCTGGAAACAAGATCAACGTCAGCTTTGATATTCTTCTGTACAGCACACAACGTACCCAGCCGAAAGTAGAGACGTGATGATAGATTGCCGGTGACTGGAAAGAACATATTCGCCAGTTGAAGCGTTAAGCTCGCCGAAGCGACGAACGAAATCCGGCATGATTAGGCATCCCTATACAACTCGTATAAGTGCATTGTCGGATCCCGTGTGCGTAGACTCACTGATATGACACCTATAGAGAAATCAGTGACGTCAAATCTTTTCAACGACTGAACTAGGCGCACCAATGTCGTATCCAAAAAGGAATCCTTGAATGCATGCTCCGTCAACATCATCTTAGGTCACAATAACGACAACTTACCTCCTACAAGAATTCATGAGCATTGACGAACTTGATATGTATAACAAGAAAACGCACCAAACGCAATGAAGATGGACAACAAGATCGTTCGCTTGTTCGTAGGAACAGCCCTCGTCACGGTAGGCGCCATAACAGATGTTCAACAAGGAACCAGAAGAATCCGAGTCTGAAGAAGACCAGAAGGTCTACTTCCATTATATACCTGGGAAGTTCAGTGCTTTCGGGGAAGTGATCAGAATTCTCTGGAAAAGTTGAGAGAGGATTCGACAAAAGGAGGAAGACGCCTCCCGTCAGATGACCGTTCGGAGGGAGCGGAACGGTTTGCGGACCTCATAGAGCATGGCCCCATGTCCTTGATGTGTGATAGAAGCATCGCGGTACCATACATCATCAACGATGGAGCCGGGGAATACAAGTGCGTGGGTGCGTGGGGATCTGGGGCCCCAGGAGGAGAGCATGCGAGCGAAGGCGAGCGATACGACTAAACGCGTCTATCAGATTCCATGGCCACATTCTCAAGCGCGTCTTCATTTTCTGGAACAAATCGAGGGAAAATCATCGGGAAAGTTGACCATGTAGAAGTTTGTTGCCTAAAATCGTTGGTTCTGGAAGAAGTCACCAACGAAACAACGTGGTTTAGTGCAGAGGAAGGCCGCCGAAGGAACAATCATCGCGATTGAATTGCAAGGTGGAGCGCAGGAAAGAGTATGCCTGAGGTGGTGGTTCAGAGAAAGTGATCGAGATCTGCATCTTCGAGGCTCGTGCATGCATAAAAGCGGTTCGAACCTCCGGCCCGGCTTCGCTTCCCGCCTCTATGCCGCCTTTCGGGCAGGTTTCAAGTGCATTCATGCCGTTGGTATATATTCGAGACGTTTCATACGTAGGTCGTGATGTGCATGAACAGAAAGGGAATGTTCATCGAAATGAATCCGGGCCCGACCATCTTGTAAGTGAAATTACGAAGTGCAAGGATTTGGCCAGGACGGCACACGACCATCACGTCGCCGGTCGGCGTTCAAGCGACGCGCCGCCGGCGGCAAAGCGTGGTCAACGCATCGCAGACGCATCGTACCAGTAACCGTCGCGCAACTCTTTTAAAATTTAAACAACAAGTGGTGAAATGACATCGTCTCATTTGTTATTGTCTCTTTTTAAAGTGGTCCGACCTCGCGGGACTAGACTCGGAATCGCAATAGCTATACAGAAGACGTGCTCCGGCAGTGATTGATGAAGACGTTTGGTCATTGAATATTGAATAAACGATTCCCCGACATCGGGAATGTGTTTCTACAATTGTGAGCCCGTTTCCCAAGCACGTCCTTCGTGAACACGGACCAGGAAGTATTAGGCAGCTGAGAAGCCCCGAGAAAGACTGGGAAAGAAGGGAATGAGACACCGGTCATACTCTGGGTATGACTCATATTCTAAGTGGACGACGTGTCCAAAAGTCGGTCATGACCTTGGCGCTGGCGCTGCCATTGGCCGCCAAGCAACTGCGAAATGTGTGGAAGTGAATGTGCACAGAGAGAGCGTCTAACAATGACGCCACTGACGAAGGCCAAGGTGATCTCCGTCTCAAGGATCTACAGAACACCGGCATGGCCCGTTACGGAGTGAAGATTTGACTATAAGTCAGCAATCATGTAGTCAGACCAAGCATCCCCGATTTAAGAAGCCCAGACATCAGAACCAGAGGGCCTTTCGCTAGTCCGGACCTGCGAAAGACATACACGACCACTATCTTGCGCGTCCTTCATAGCAGCTGCTTGCTCGCATCTCGCAAAACAGCGCGCCACTAGTCTAAACGCATGCCGCCCGTAGCCGATAGACCACCATCGTCCGACATCATCGAACTCGTTCCATACGGAGAGGTCACCTTTCCGTTCCTTTTAATTGTCCTGGCACTATGCATCTTTGCTGTCGTTATGCGGAGAGGGAGCGGTAGCAGAGAAGAGACAGTGTACGACATGCGACAGCAACCCATCGCGCTGAAGCCAGTGTCGACGTTAGCAGAGGGTGCGCCATCGTCGGGAAGAATGGTGATGGTACCGGTGCTATTCGTTCCGCAAGGAGAAGATGATGCCCGGTCGGAGGATGGATGTTAATAAGTACACGGCGGAAAAGTATTATGGTATGTCGCATTCACTTTTTAAACAACTCTGCACTGAAGACACGCGTTGAGCAAACATGATGACGAACTTGGGCGACAGGTTGCCTCGCTCCTCGCTCTAACGAGTCGCGACAACGTCGTCTGTATTTTACCCCAACCACATGTTATGAGTGTATTCAATAATTCGATTGTATTACCTTGCTATCGCGAATGCGAGTGACCCGGAGAACAAGAAAGCAAGACTGCTTCCGATAGACAAGGTGGATGAATTCCAGTCAAGCTTTCAAGAGAGGCTTCCAGAGAGCAGCAGCAGCAGAGATCGATGCCAGATACGGAATACCGCAGCGAGCAACCTGCCCGTCGTCGGGAACAGCGTGCGAGATGGAATTGAGTCGGTCGGCCAAGATCGCGTCGTCGCCGCTGTCGGACACAAGTTGGGGATAGGTAAGGTCCGAGGCCGCTTGTGTCTCAGATGCTGGATTTTAGCGAACAAGGTGAATTTTTTGTAATATAAAAGAGTGGATCGATTCCAACCTTTTCGTAAATAGTTCCATTCGCCCTCTCACCCGATCCATCACAATGTCCACCGACAAAGCTGCTCGTCGCGCTAAATTTGAGGGCGCCTGGCTCGTCATTAAGAAGGAACTCCTCGACCATTTCAATGGCGAGGGCATGCCCAAGGACGCTGCAGAGTGGTACGAGAGGGTATGATACCTATGAGATCCCATTCCTCCCTTTTGTTCTCACATTTCCCAGAATCTCGAATACAACGTCCCCGGTGGCAAGTTGAACCGTGGCATGTCCGTCGTCGACACCGTAGAAATCCTCAAGGGACGTACGTTGAACGACGATGAGTACTTGAAGGCTGCCGTCCTTGGCTGGGGTGTCGAGCTCCTCCAGGCATTTTTCCTGGTGTCGGACGATATGATGGACAGCTCTATCACGCGCAGAGGCCAGCCCTGCTGGTATCGCGTCCCTCGCGTAGGATCCATCGCAATCAACGACGCGTTCATGCTTGAGGCAGCCATCTACTATCTCCTCAAGAAACATTTCCGCTCCGAGTCTTACTATGTTGACCTTCTCGAGCTCTTCCTCGAGACCTCATACCAGACGGAGATGGGCCAGCTGATTGACTTGATCACAGCACCCGAAGATGAAGTCGATCTGAGCAAGTTTTCACTGAAAAAGTACGCGCTATCATACCCTTGTGTTCCCCCCAGCTCTAACGTATTATATTATAGGCACAGTCTCATTGTCATCTATAAAACTGCCTTCTACTCTTTCTACCTCCCCGTCGCGCTTGCTCTTTACATGTGCCACGTCCCCACCGAATACACCCTTCCTTCCTCCCAGACTCCCATACGACCATACGACCTCGCTAAATCCATTCTTATTCCCCTGGGCGAATACTTCCAGATCCAGGATGACTTCCTCGACTTCTCGGGCACCCCCGAGCAAATCGGCAAAATTGGTACTGACATCCTTGACAACAAGTGCTCCTGGTGTATCAACACCGCGCTCTCGTTGGCGACTCCAGAGCAGCGCAAATTGCTTGATGACAACTATGGACGGAAGGACAAGGAGTGCGAGGCCAAGGTCAAGGCATTGTACGAGGAGTTGAAGCTTCGCGAAATCTACGCCGCTTACGAGCAGAAGGTGTATGGAGAGCTGAACGGCATGATTGACACCATCCCGGAGGGAGGTGAGGGATCTTTGAAGAGGGCAGTCTTCACGAGCTTCCTTGGCAAGATTTACCAAAGGCAAAAGTAGAATGTATAGTGTATTGCGGATCCATAGAGTATACCAATGTAAATAAACATCTAAGCCTAGCGCCGCTGTTGGACGGACATTATCTTTCGACGAGCTTCTTCCTCGAGATTAGACCAATACGCTAGTTCTTGCTGTGATTTTGGGTGAGCTGCGAATTGATTACCCTTCTGCATGGAAAGTCAGCATGAGGATCAACGAGAGAACCACGCTAGGCGTACGCTAAGCCCCTGCAGAATGGCCTCGTAAATCGATGATTGGGAAGTGGCTTCGGCGGTCGCATCAGAAATCTGATTCGTAAAACGTTGGATCAAGTTCACGAGCTCTTGTCGTAGTCGAAGTAAACTAGCAGGTTGCAACACTCAGCAGTTCGTTTGGGCTACGCGAGAAGCGGACTCACTTTGAGAATATCATCGTCTCCTCGGCCTGCTGGGTCAGAGCCACAAAAGCATTGAACAGAATCACAAAATGTTGACAGACCTATAACAGATAAGACGAGCCTAATAGAATTCATCAAACGTACATGCAGTACCGCCGTCTCGGTCAGAGCTGCGGCACGCGAAAAATATCCAGCATTCCCAGCAGCAAGTTTCTTGACGGACTCGATGTGGTCCGCCATGGCTTTCTGAAACACAGGCCACAAATTAAGGCGTAGACCAAAAACAAAGGTAACGGCAGCGGGACATGACCGCGCCTCGATCTCGGATGCGACGTCCTCAGTCAGACGTATCATGGTTAGAAGGGGTATCACGGGCGGTACAGGTTCCACGATCGAATTAACAAAGTTCTGAGAAACCCACTCAGTAAGCAAGAATGGCGAGGAAAGAACGTTGATCTACCTGAATGTACTGCAAGACTGGGTCAAACACTTGCTTCCAAAGCGCGTCAGTTGCTTGCTGCTCCTCCTTGGCCGCTGCCAAAGCGGCCGATATTGAAGTCGGAAACGAAGAGACCCTTGTCCCTCCAAAGTCTGATCCTGAGACGGAGTTGCGCTCAGTGGGAGACATTATTGAAGTAGGAGAGAGAAGACCGCTGTCTGCATCACGGGACGGTACAGTTGTCTCTGGGGCAAAGAAGGTCTTCAGAAAGGTGTATTCTCCCGACGCGTTGTCCATGAAGACAAGCAAGAGCGACCTAAAGATGGCTTCGATTGGTTCAATCTATAAAATGATCAATAACCGGCATTATGAGAACGAAAGACAGACTTGCATGAGACCTGTCATCGGCCATGTACGCCAAAGTCACGGCAGGTCCTTCTATTCTAAAGTAGGCGAGTCTTTGAAGATCTACTTCTGGGGGTGGAGGCTTGGTAGAAGCACCTATAGGCTCAAACGTTTCCGTTGAACGAGTCTGTGAGATGGCATTGTAACATGAACGAGTAATATGCGTATATCAACCGACCTTGACCCATCCTAGACTACGCGCGTACCGGCGGAAGCCAGTTTCATAATACGTGCGCGCTGTGCCCACGTATGAACGCTGAATTTCATGCGCGACATTTGGCGCTTGGCGTTGCAGAAAGGTATAGAGGGGACGGTATTTGAGGATGACCGACGTCTGTATGACAAGTATATTCGTTGTGACACTCTTGAGGATGGGTTTGAAGAGGGCGAGAAAGAACAGTCGTATCTTGCCAGCAGCCTGGAGGCTGTCAGGTGCAAAATAAAAAAGAACTAGCAAGTAACACGTACCACTATCCGCAGACCTTCTGATACTTCACCAATATCCCTTGCTGCTTTGACCCGTGAGCGAGTCTTGCCCTTCTCAAGCTTCCTCTCAAACTCCTCTATGGTCTCTATCCACGGCTCTCCTACGCTGGAATCCAGTATGAGGCGGGCCATCGCGGGCGGGATAGCAATGTCCGATATAAGGCTAGACAGCGGTTTCTCGATTTTCTAAGCTAGGTTTTAGCAGACAGACAAAGCCAACGAGTAGACGGCGCACCCGCCGACTTTTGAGCCTGTTCTCAATGTCATTGCTCCTGCTCTGCAGCTCGGATATCTGACCAGAGACAGCAGACAAATCCCGCTGAAACGTGGAGAGAAATGATTCCAGCGAGTCAAGCAGGTTTACGCTCGTCTATGCCTGCAGCTGAGTAAACGCAAGTCAAAAGCAGAGCGACTGTTCCAACCTGCACTTGATCATGAAGTTCGATGAATTCCTTGGTACGGTTCGAGTCTTGTTGGCGCGTCAATGTACTGCTGGCCGCGATTAAACTGACACGTACAGAATTGGCTGGCATCTGGTAGAATATTAGAACTTGTAGCCAATGTCACCATTCAACCATAATTACCAGTAGAGAGATCGGCGGACATGGTGGTTGGGTGTAAAGCAATACTAGACAGGGTCTATCACATGTAACAGTGTTTATTCACTCTCAGTTCACTCTCCTGGAAAATCAACGGCGATTCAATCAAGTATGTTACTACTATTGTCAGCTTTCATTGTCACTACTATCACCAAGAAGATGACAAGACTGAACAACCGCTAACGAGTCTGGATGATCCTCAATCGACTTGTAAACCTGTTGCACCAAGTCCGGCTTGGTCGCCTGTAGATCAGACATCCACCTCCTGCTAACCATCCAGCTTTCAACACCTTTCGGTGGTAAATAAGTGCCCTGCTTCACCTCGCCCACCACTCTCTCCTTCTTTCCCACACCTCGCTTTGGTTGAGTCGCCCGGTCCTCGGCTGCCTGTCTGTCAAGAACGCTGTAAAGACATAAAAGACGCCTGCTACGCCACGCGAAGCCTTGCGAATACAAGACATCGCTCTCGTTGTCGCTTCCAGAGTCATCCGACGAGATGCATTCAAGCTGGAAAGCACCATCAAATGCGACATGCTCGAATGCTTTGATCTGCAGCCGTGCGTCCGCGCGGGCAGTTAACTTCTGGGGAGATATGAGCATCGTAGCTATGAGAACGCATCCCGGTACTCACAGCCTTCTTTCTACCACTATGACGCGACCTCTTCGACTTGCGATCCTCGCGATCCCTCAAATGCTGCGCTTCAGCAGCATCCGTTTGGGCTTTGAATTTTTGTCGGAAAGTCGTAAAGCACTGGTCAAACGCGGTGTCCAAGTTCTTCTTTGCGAAATCACTGTCGGGGACCTTCTTGTACTGATGTCTATTCTCCTTGATATGGGCAATTACGCGAGCCTTCATTCGGGCGTTGTGCACCGACTGTTTAGGCGTCTTATCCCAAACGAAACGTATCGGATCAGACTCGTGCCACTCCTGGCCCTCCGTGAAGCCTTCAGGCAACTTCTCGCCACTGAGAATGCCCATGAGTTGCAAGATATGCTTCCGCATAGCATGCTAGCAAACCTTGAGCTAGTTTCAGCCATGACGTGTGAGGATCTTACATGTATAGTGAAACACCGTTGGTCGTGATGGTTACTTCTTCGCTTTCTTGGACGGCGTTTGGCATCAGAGTCGGAAGAGTCGGAGTCTTCTTCAGAGCTGGATGAGTCACTATGGCTGGAGGCCTTTCGTTTCTTCTTTGTTTTCGGCGTGGATGATCTATGTGGAGTTGGCGCGTCAGGAGCAGTTTGTTGAAAATGTGTTGTCGGGTTCGTAAGGGTGGGTTGAAGATGAGGTGAAGGGGAAGGCGTCAACGAGGTGATGTATTGGGTGTGATTAGAAGGGCCGGCTTGAGGCATCGAAGGGTACGACTGGACTTGGGCTTCGAGCGATGATTGCATGGTATACATCTGAGGAGCCTGTTGCAGCATTGGTGGACCAAGATAAGCGGAAACGACTGCCGACTGGGACACCGGTGACGGCCCCAGAGGAGGCGACATCTCGGTAGAAGACTGTGCTGATATTTGGTGGGGTAAGGAGGCCGCTAACGCAGGAGAGCCGCCGAACGGAGTTTGTGAACTGGTAGAGAACATGGACCGTAAGGTGCCTATTTCGTGGCGCATTGCTAGCATTTGTCGCTCAATGTCTGCCTGGCGCTGGGCGTACTTTGCTTCTTGCTCTTGTTCCCATGCCATCCGTCGTTTCCTCTCAATCTCAGCCGCCTGATGAGTGTTGGCGACCAGCTTTATCAACGCCTGAACACCTTCTGGTGCTTGCTGCCTGGACCTGGGAATACATAAATTCAGAAAATGCGCATGTAATCACAGTCAAAGCACCAACCAACCTGGCCGGCGGTGGGTGAGGCTGGGGAAGAGCAATCGCATGTTCTAGCTCGCTTCTATGTGGCGTGAATTGCTGGGGCTGGGGCTGAGGTGCCGGCTGAGAGACATCTTCAGACGGCGAGGGTAATGACTGCCTTGCGCGCTGAGGAATAACATAGGAAGGATTCAACGCATCCGATAGTTCACTGGTCCCCATCGCGGTCAGAGTCAAGCCTACTAAAGCAGTGCTGATGTTTGGTTGAGTTGAATACACGATCACCACACCTCGAGGCTCGAGCCAAAAGACGCGTCGTCCCGCCACCGCCACCTCCACCACCAACTAAACTGCCTTCAGCTATGGGTAGCAAGCGCGCGTAAGCCTCGTCAATATCTTTTGAAAACCTCGGATTTGTTCTAGTCAGTCTCATCCTTGACATATTTGCCTAGAGGCTTGTTTTCATCTCTAGTGATCGTTTTCTTGTTGTAATATCCAAAGAAAAGTGTTGCAATCCTGGATAAGATGATGACTTGTGTAAATTTCGAGCCACCAGACTTTTCTTTGTCGATAGCGCTTACAATCCATATCTGACAGTCTACATATTCGAGTGAACCGCCGGCACTCTCCGTCTCCGTTTACTGGAAGTCCACGAAGTTACCATACCCTTGCTTGTACGAAACGCCGAGAAAGCCAGGAAGTTGCGCGGGTTCAATCTTGGTCGTGAAGTTGTATATTTGTGGCGAGTGAAGGCAGACTCTCGAAGAGTCTAAGCCGGTGCTGGTCTTCATGATGATCTTTGCCAGGTCTTCAACATTCAACCTCTGGGAACGAAATTATTCTGTGAAAATCTTAGACAGTAGATTTATAAACATCTAGTAGTTACCTTAATCCCATCGCAGAGCTTTCAAGTTGGTTCTCTTCATTGGTGACTCCCGTGCTGTACAGAAATTCGGGGGAACCGTTATCACGAATGAATAGTGGCGTTAATGCCACGACGTCGCTACGGGCGGTAGTCGTGCGCTATCGCTTGCTCCAGAGGAGCTATATTACTATGGATGGAGAGTGACTAAAACCCCCGCTGCTGTGTCTCTGTTTGGTTCAGC
This sequence comes from Hymenopellis raphanipes, assembly GCA_003314085.1. Taxonomy (NCBI): domain Eukaryota; kingdom Fungi; phylum Basidiomycota; class Agaricomycetes; order Agaricales; family Physalacriaceae; genus Hymenopellis; species Hymenopellis raphanipes. Next base: position 75,941 of record QLPD01003291.1, read on the forward strand.
TTGCATCACAGGGCGATCAGTTACGCACGTCTAGCGACGCGTCACTACCATTCTCAAACTATCATGGATGACTTTATGGGAGGT